>ML813360.1:273111-298604 GCA_009831015.1 Picea engelmannii | reverse complement strand
ATTAGGGGAGTCATTTTTAAGAATTTTATCAGGCGTTAAGGTCTAGGGTCATCTAGGTTGTCTCATCATCATCATCAATGCGACGTGCCCTTCAGGACGCACTACGTGCTCCAAGGGTGCCACTCACCTTGTTTGCTTCGGTTTCGCGACGTGCTCTTCAGGATGCACCACGTGCTCCAAGGGTGCCACTCGCTGATTTGCATTTCTTTGCGCGACGTGCCCTTCAGGATGCACCACGTGCTCCAAGGGTGCCACTCGCTGGCTTGACAGATTGGTAGACTCTATAACCCCTGGAGTCAACACTCCGCCAGGTGAACTTGTGGGAGACTAAGGGCTCTAAAGAATAAGGCCCCCACCTTATTACACACCCCTTAGAATCATCGTGAGCGACTGTCGCAGTCTGCCCTCACGGCATCGTGGATCCTCTCAAACTAGGTAATCGTTAACCTACAGTTCGAGCCACGGCGAGAGTGCTAGTAGGCTGTGGCAGGGCTGCTGTCCACACCTCTCCCTAAATCTCTCTGGAACTCGTGTGCGGCCCCTTTACTCCATATTTGAGTCTGGTCGGCAAGCTATCGTCAGCCTACATCATCAACCATCATGTCAGATCATGTCAACAACATATCATAAAATCAATAGCATATCATCAAAACGAAACAATATCATCGTAAATGAAACAACTCAAATAGCCCACTCTGTGACTCAATCCGGAGTCCAAGGGAGTTCCACTGATGCCTCTGCATCCTCAAGGTCCGAAACCCTGCACACTCAAAGAAACTGAGTCAGCAACACCCGTCTACATCAACGTAGTGAAAACATTCTGTCATATAACTTAACTCATCATAATGAAGGAAAAAGTTTTATCATCATAAAAATCCAGATCACTTGTGAGCAAGTGTCCTCAAAGAATAGGTTTGGTAAGTGCGCCAGAGCGGGATGTTACATCATGGGCTAATTTTCCATGCTTTTTCCAAAAACGATATTTGCTATTTTAAAAATGATTCGCCCAAATTCTATAGGATAATATTATTTTACCTTAAAAATCGCCAAAATTTTATAAAAAATATATAAAATCCTTATAAGTTTGAATATTTTTACAAAAATATCGCCGAACATTTATAGTTGACATATGAAGGATTAGTAAGATTTGCCAAGGTTTCTACATTTTAAAACAAATTTCCATCCTTAAAATCATCCCTAATCACCTTAGCATCCAGAGGAGCCAACTAGAATATGCAACAAGAATTATGTTATAACGAATTATATTACCATATAACATATGTATGTTATATATGGAATATATATAACTATATTAAACCAATAATAAAATATAACCAATGAGATTTATATGGAAGAGGATCAAACCCAAAACATCCGGGGTTAGATCCGAGAGATTTAACCAACACGCCACCATTAGAACATTTGATGGAATTTCGTCTGAAAATAGTAATAACTGCCAGAAAATCTGCATGGGAAGTTGGAGGACCGTGGCCTATATATTGGGCATGAATTCTAATGCAATAACACACATCCTTATGCACATATTTTGAGGTATGGATCTTGAGACAAGGCATGGATCCTGATATATTATGAACTATACAGAAGTATGTGCAAGTACAAGCCAAGTTTGGTGTTGCACCGTAAAGTGTGTCAAATGGTACCTTGATAGAATTTCAAGTGTCTCATATCAATTATGCATGATATTTCAGAAGGATCATGAATATGAGGTCTATTTTGTGATTTTAGGTCATTTGTAACAATATTAGTCCATATTTGTCATTAATGGGCATTTAATGCATTGTTTTATGTGCCAAAGAGCATGAAGTTGAGCTAGTTTGGAAGTTGGTCGATTTTATAGTCAAAAGTTTCAAAATTTCTCAAATATTCCAATGGTGTAGTCATTTTCTTGTTTTGAGTGATAAAATTTAAGAGCATCCATTAAATTTTCATATGTGATTCATTTTGCATGTGATTTTGATACTTGAGATGGAGAAGGTAGTCTTAATTGGATTGAATGGAACTTAAAGATGAAACAAAAGTATGCAAGTTGAGTTCTTTTATTGTTATGTTGTGACATCACATTATCTTCAAGAAAGCTAATATTCATTTTATGAGTTTTTGGGCTCAAAGAACATCATCAAAATTCTTCAAACAACCCCAATACAATCCATAAATTATTTTGGATCAAGTTAGATACTGCATGTATATATGTAAAGAAATAAGTTGTGTCTAAGGATTTTCATATCAAGTGGTATCAGATCTAGTTTTGGCATATGTTGCAAGTTGTTGTTATGATGAGATGTAAATCTCAAGTTGGTGAAGATATTGAAGGCTCTTTTCAAGGAAACAAGATGAGTAAAGTTCTTATGAAATTGAGACTGCAAAAGAGCATTAATCGGAAAATCCAGAGAGAGAATTCTAAGTTAATAATGTAGTTGCAAGCTATTGAGGAAGAGAAGAAAAGGCTGCAAGATTGAATATTATGTCATGAAAATTTCCACATGAGTATTTTTCATGAATTAGAGAGAAAGTTTCATATGGCACCATCAATCAACACAGTAGGACAAGCAGAGAATGAGATAGTCTCTCTTGCACTATCTCCCTCAAAGACCGTGGTTGATAAAGAAGACTCTTCATATTCCCATCAAGATGGAGAGTGATTGAGGGTAGATGAAGAAAATAAAACCTCAGATGAATAAGTTCTATCTAATAAAATGACCTTACCTTCGATTCCAAAGAAGAGTAACATATGAAAGTCATCTCCAGGGAAAGATGTGCATGCTACAAGAGAAGGAATGAAGACTTTTCCCACTTGTGAATGTTCTAGTTATCCATGCGCTTCATGTGGAACTAGCAACCATGATGTGGAAAAGTATCCAAGAAGACAGTCTATGCAAGTAAATCCCTCCAAGAAGAAGGCATATCATTTATAAAGTCAGAGGAAAAGAAGGAATCATAAGAAGGGATCGTGGAACAAGATGATATGCTCTTATTGTGGTAAGAGTGGACACCAAATTGAGAAGTGTTGGACACTTTACCCACACCTTTGTCTGAAGCAGAACCTAAAGGATGAGAAGGAACTTGCTAGAAGACAAGCAACAATAGATCCAAATGAAGTTAATGGTAATATTGAAAGGCTTGGGAAAGAATATTTCCTGATGGCTGGTCTTGGAAAAGTGATTTATGAAGACATCCAAAAATGGTTAGTGGATAGTGGCTCATCTCACCATGTGACTAGAATGAGATCAATATTTTTTACTTTATCAGATTCTAACACAGATTTCTTTGTGGGATTTGGAACCAATACTAGAAAAACAATAAAGGGGTATGGATATGCAAGATTCCATCTCGAGTCGAGAGGACTTCTAGGAATCGAACATATGTTGTATGTTATATAATTAAAGGTAAACCTATTCTCACTTGAAGTATTTGAGGATGATGGTTATGTAGTCACACTCCATAATGGATGATTACTTGTGTATGCAAGGGAAGATATTTTGGACACAACAATATTACTTAGTATCTGCAAGGAGAGGTTATACAGGTTATTGGGAAGACTGATAGTATGGTCCAATGGTTATTTGAACTTGACATCAGATTCTGCAACAAATTCAATGTCAGATTCAGGATCAACGTCGTAGACATTGTCATAGGTTGGAAGTTGTGAGACTCCTCCCAGTACACTGGGGAGAATGAGTCCATAAGTAAACCATCTTTACAATTTTGTAAATATGTATATTTGTAAATATAATATGCATATATGTGAATCTCTTGAAGTCTATTAGAAGGCTTGTAAGCCACTCATTGTAAATTATAAGAGTGAGAAGGACTCTGTAAATTTATATATTTCCACCTTGTATGAGTGAGGAATTTTGTAAAGAGGATTTCTATATTTCCACCTTATATGTTGTAAAGAGTGAGATTAATCGCATTAGAGATTCCTGGATAGTAACCTTTACACTTTTCTATAGAGTGAGAGGAATCTCATTAAATATATTTCTAGATAGCCTCCTATACATATTTTTTTACAGTGAGAAGAATCTCGTTATGAATATTTCAAATCCTCTACACAAAAATATGGAAAATTGTATTGTATTCTAATTAGCTAAGGGGATACATATGGATAGAACTGTCTTAGACAACATTGTTGATTTTGAAGAACTGAAAGCAAAGGAACAGAATAATGTAGGCAGTTGGAACATGTAGTTCAGGAGCAAAAAGAGCATAAAAGTAATGTGAAACTTTCTAAAGATTGTAAAGGAGAAATAATCCTCTTCAAAAAATAAGAGGCACATAAAGGTGCATGCTATCATCATATTTAAATAATATTTCATGTTCATAAAGATGTATACCTTTAATAGAGACAATCAAGTACATTTGATAACAATACAAGAATATTTTTTTTCCAAGGTGTAAGCAACAATGAACAAAGTATTCATTAAGGGAATTTTATAGATACATTAGCAGTACAAGAACATGGAGTCCAAATGGGCAAGGCAGAGATCAACATTCGACTTGGTTTCATATTGGCTGAGATGTACTATCTTCAGCAGAAGGAGATGGGAGTGGATGTTGAAATACAAAATACAGGTATTACAGAGATTCAGTGAACAAGACTTTTGTTGTCAGAGAATCTATGAGACAAAATCGAAGATATATATCTTATTAGCTACAGTTCCAAAGGCTAGATTCAGAGCCATATTCCAAAGAAGTAAATAGAAGTGCACTGATATAGTACCTAATATCGAAGACCCAAGATGAATACTTATTTCCAAAAGAATTAGCAAGATGGAAGAGTGAAGAAGATTCATCACTAAGTTATTGGATATGAACATTTCAGTAACATGGAAGAGTGAGTTAGAGTTATCATCACTACGTTGTTGAATATCTATACATTTGGAGGTACAAAGGTTCTTCAATGGGAAGGTGTGAACCAGGGGGATCTAAGGAATGCTCACAAAGGTCCAAGAGGATCTGGAATGCTCACAAAGGTGCTAGGGGATCCATAAATGCTAAACATTTGACCATCTAAAATTTTCCTAAAAATGACATCATTACATATATCTCATTGTTATCTTTCCAGCAGTGCAAATGGTGCATCAAACGGAGTTTGTATGCAAAAGTTATGGGCAGTCAAAGTTCAAGTCAACCTAGGGAAAAGTCAAAAGTCAAAGAGGTAAGAGGAAATGTGTCATTTCCATAAAGTGACACATGGCACGAACATAAAGGTGGCATGGCCACACCCCAAGGTGCCATGCATATTGATCAGTTGATTGGATAGATGAGTTGGAAGTTTGAGTTGGAAAGTTGTACCTCCAGGATGACAAGTGGTTCAATCATCATTTCACACGTGGCATTGGAGAGACAATGAGAAGTTGCCACATGGAAGCCCCTCATTGGCCAGTAATGGTTTATGTTTTCTAAAATTTTGGAGTCAATAGGGTTCAACCCCATGACCTCCATACTCCTCTAAGTCTTAACATAACTCTCCATACCATTGTGCCACGAGTTGGTTCTTAACACAATGGTGGCATATACTATATTTAAAATCATTTATTAATTCATTTGGGGGAGGAAAGGGGCCGAGGGATAGCCCCCAGACCCTCATCCATAAACCATATCATGTAAATAGCACCTTCTCATCTGGAGGAGCCAACGAGAATATGCGATGGGATTTATGCTATAAGGAATTGTATTACCATATAACATATGTATGCTATATATGGCATATATATAACTATATTAAACCAACAATAAAATATAACCAATGAAATTGTTATGGAATAGGCTCGAATATGTAACCTCTAGGGTTAGATCTAGGATTTTTAACCAACACACCATCGTTAGCACATTTGACGGGATTCCATCCGAAAAAGAGTAATAACTACCAACAAATCTATGTGGGAAGTTGCATGACCGTGGCCTATATATTGGGCACCAATTCCAATGCAATGACAAAAATCCCTATGCAAAATTTTTGAGGTGAATGAATCCTAAGAAGGGAATGGATCCTGAGATGGTACAGACTGTAGGGAAGTATGTGCAAGTACAAGCCAATTTTGGTGTTTCGCCGTAAAGCATGTCAAATGGTACCTTGTTGGAATTTCAAGTGTCTTATATCGATTATGCACGATTTTTTGCAAGGATCGTGAATATGAGGTCTTTTCGTGATTTGAGGTCATTTGTAATAGTCTTAGCCCATATTTTTCATTAATGGGAATTTAATGCATTTTTTTGTGTGCCAAAGAGCGTGAAATTGAGCTAGTTTGGAAGTTGGTCAACTTTAGTCAAAAGTTTCATAATTTCACAATGATTTCAATGGTGTAGTTATTTTCCTTTTTTTAATGATGTAATTTAAGAGTATCCATTAAATTGGCATATGTGAGTCATTTTACATGTGATTTTGATGCTTGTTATGGAGAAGGCAATCTTCATTGGATTGAATGGAACTTAAATATGAAACAAAAGTATGTAATTTGAGTTCTTTTATTTTTTTGTTGTGATATCTCATTATCTTCAAGCAAGCTAATATTCATTTTATGAGTTTTTGGGTTCAAATCACATCATCAGAATTTTTCAAACCACCCCAATACGATCAGTAAATTATCTTGCATCAAGTTATATATTACATGTATATATGTAAATCAATAAGTAGTGTCTAAGGATTTCTAGATCAGGGAGATATCTCAATGATTCATTTCTTTATTCCAGCGCAACTAACAAAGCATGGACCGGTGCGCTCAACTAAAAAAACTTGGATCATAGCACTCTTGACCGCCTTTAGACTTGGAGTGTTGCTTAACAAAACTTGGATAGACGCGTGCACTATGGAATTATTTCATTCATCTCTTTAGGTGCTTGCAAAGATTTTGGATGAATGCTCACAACTTTGTTTTTGCACATGCACAAAAATGGACCCAAAACTTTGGCTGCTAATAAGCCCACATAACTATTACTTGACTCGTTCTCAAGTCAGATGCTAATATTCGAAGGGAAGAGAGCAGAGTAAGAGAAAATCATCATTTGGGGAAACCATATATCAGGATGGTTGAACTTGAGTAAGAGAAAATCATCAAAGGAGACTAGAGGTGTCACCTAACTCAGGTCTGGGGATTATGGGGGTAGGAATGAGGGTGATAGATAGAGTTGGAGTGCATGAGGGAAGATGTGTCAGATAGAAAATCAAACATATGACATTATGGGAGATAGTCTCTCGTAATATGGGGGGGAGCAAAGATAGGGCCAATTCTTCATGTGTAAAGAGATGTGAGTCCCAAAGGTGTGGAAGGAGGTGGTGAAGCTAAGGAAAGAGAAGAAAGCATGCTTCATCATCGAAGGTGATGAAGCATGAAATGGGATGAACTAATAATCCCACCATATCAGTGAAGGAAATGAAGCATGGTGGAATTTAGTAGTGGAAAGTAAGGTAAGTTAGTAGAGTAGAAGCTCAGTAGGTGAAAGAACAAAAGTGTGGGACTGGTCAGGGATGGCGGAGGTGGTGAAGCAAACATCCCATAGAAGTGGTGGAATTGAATCATGAACTCAGTGACAGATGGACGAAATAGCACTAGGGAGGGGGAAGGGATAGAGAAACTCAGACTAGGATGTGGAGGAATTTCTCCACCGAATATGGGGAGGAGGGGAGTTATTTATATAAGAGGAGTATGGAAAATAAGGAGCTGATGCGATGAGTGTGATGGAGGTAAGGTGTTACAAACAATGAATAATATAGTGGAAAAGAGATCCCAATGTCGATTTACTTTCATGATGGTATGCTTGGTTGAATTAAGTATTATAATAGATGTTGTACCATTGAGTGGTGAACTGTGTTGGATTTAAATTGTTGCATCTAGAAGATAAGTGTCATTGCCAGGTACTTCATCTGATATTTAGTTTGAATGGATGTCAGGGGCCAGTGATAGGACTTCTTGTACAAGAGTACTCTTGCTTTGAAAACCTTGGAAATATAGAAAGTGGTCTTGGGAATTCGTCAGTATGTGTGAGTGGAGTGGGATGAAGGTTGGATGGATCGAGCAACCATTGATATGTCAAATGTATGACATGGTAGTACCAATGGTGCTAGGGGATACTTGTCCAGCTAATAAAGAGGATATGTTGATTGGTACTGAAATATGTTGGCAAGAGGATCGTGTACATAAGAACCATAGCGTGGATGAAACAAATGCATGAGTGAAGGAAAGCGTGTTAGCTGGGACATTGTACATGAGGATTTCACACCCTAGTTGGATTTGAGTGCTAAGGTTATGAGAGTGAAGTGGCCCCTAGTGATTCACATTGTTGTTCTAAGGGTATGTTGGTGATTATTGTCGAATGTCGAGGTTCATGTTCCAGGACGGTTCTGGTAGGATCCATTGATGGAGGAGTTCATCGATATTGGGATTGATATCATCTGGCTCTATTGAGTGGGGGGGAAATGGGTTTTGTATAGTGAATGATTTTGGGGGGAAGGTAAAGTCAACCATTGGATGTAGAGGTAAGGTGATTGCAACCTTCCCCTCAGCGATGCAGTCGCCCACCAGGACCTTCTTCGCTCTTAGGCCCGAAGAGTCAAATCTCTTCAACTCCCTCGGGAGTTCTTCACCCACAGTTATCTCCTCGACGATTTCCCCTTCAGAATTCAGGAAATCGGGTTTCACAGATTCGCGAACCTTGTGCGCACCTCCAGTGCAGTAGGAAACTCTGACCCCCGATCCCCGATGTCAACGGTCAACACTCTCGTGTATCGGGGATTTTCCTATCAGGAAATCGACAGATGAAAGGCCACGATGCTCTCACCTTTCAAAACCCCGAACTCCAATATGCGATGCCACGTGCCGTCCTCCACCCTGTCTCCATGGGACCCGTCGCAATTCGGGACTTCATTGATCCTCCGTGCTCCCCTCGACCTCGAAAACACCAAAGTGTCGAGTCCCGACTCCTCGAGATCTCGTGCCACCTGTCCCTCCTATAATCGACGGCTCCGATTAAATCGGGAAATCGCTATTCGCGATTTTGACATGCATGTAATCCTTGCACTCGCCAACCCCGATATGCCGATATACACTGACAATGGTTCTCTCGTGCACCTACGAGTTAACTCCCTCGCAACTCCTCCGCGATCTGACGGTCTGTAGGATTTCAAAGATCTATTGACAACTTCAAGTCGTCGATTCTCTTCCTCTTGAGAACTCTTCCTGCTCCCAAGGCTTGATCCTGTTCACGCTCCTCCTGGGTCTGTCCCACGATGCTTGCAAGAAACTATCCCTCCTGAGATTCGTTCCTCTGACACCTTCAGGGAACTTTCGCACACTTCCGGTGCTCGGCCTTCAACCGCTTCCAATAGTGATGAAGTCTTCCGGGGCCTGTGCACTTACACTTGCAATAGCCTCGGTTTTTTTCCTTCTCAGACTTGCTACTGAGATTTCAATCCGATCTGCACTCACCGGCATGGTTCGAATGACCCAATTCACTCTGGGCAAAAGGGAACAAAAGTTCAACTGTTTAGCCTCCTCACACACTCTATGCGGAGGAATTCAACTGCACTCTATGCAGGAATCTCCTGGCTTAAACAGAGAAACCATTGAAACTCATTCTTTCATTCCCTCAGGTTTCGAACCTGATATGCAATCACATATGCAGCATATAGAAGATAAGCATAGAAAGAAGAAAACATGCAAAGGCATAATAACAACAACACACAGAGGTCAAACACATCCATGGACTTGAATCAAATCTCTTCCTATTAATTCAATATCTGTACATGGAGGTTTCTTCACAAGCTCTCTGCTCTGCTCCTTTTCTTCAGAATGCAAGAATGAATAATAATACAATGATCCAAAGGAGGGTGCCTATAATCTGTTTTCCCTCTCGAAAGCTAAAACTGTCTAATCTATAGTTAATTCCTATCTACCTGCATTAAACTATTAAATGCCTTCCTATCTACAATATATTACAAATGCGCCCGGCTTTGAATGCCTTCATTTAAATGGCGGCGCAACAAATCTTCAAAGTGATTCAAAAATATATGTGTTGGCACTGTCCAGCTGTATGCTCTTTCCTCCACGCGCTGGCTCGCTTAGTGAATGCGGATGCTCCTGCATCACAAGGTAAATGGAGTGGAAACAATTTGACTAAAAACTTTTGGAGTCGGTGGTAGTGGAGAGGGGTATGGGAGGGTGTGATATGAGGTTATATATTTGCGACATGCACTGTGCATTTTCTTGGATAACCACCTTATTTCACCAAGAGTTGTAAGATGAGGTGTGATTTCTCTAGCTCTAAAATAAAAGCAGATATCCTCCTCAACAATTGCCCATTCTTGGTGAGGTTCCTGATACACAACCCACCATCATTTCAGGGTGCCAACTAGGACTATATTGAGGGTGTGAAATATATAATATTTTGGTATGTCCTAGAGTCATGCAAGTAATAAATCCATTGGCTTCGACCCATCATAGCGATAGGAGACAAATTATTACATCCATTCCTCTTCCTAGATGTGGTCACACCTCATTGTTTCCACCTCATAGAGCTTATTCCTCCATCTCTCTAAGGCATCTTCAGAATTTGTGTCATAAGATTTGACACTCCTCCAACTTAATTCTTCTTCTTCGGTGGGGTTGATGCAGTCCTCCCTGTGCATCCATGTTGACAGGATCATTGTAGCAGTCACCTTCATATGGATCAAGTGGCACAACCACATACAGGGTGTCTGTCTCAAATTTCATTTGAATATTTTGAAATTCAAATCTGCATTGTTATCAAAATCCCATTTGATTCCTAGAAATGCAGGGTAGGGATCTGACTCATCCATAATTTCAATGACTTTGAAGTCGATTTTTTTTTTACTCCTCTATTCACCTCTACCTGCTCCATTTAGTCGATGGAGTAGATCTTGTACTGATTGGCTAATCAAAGATGAATGGGAGACCAAGCCAAATTCAGTTTCCCGATCACTTCCTAAAATTTCTTGGGTAAAATGTTCACATCGAATCCTAGATCCAACATGACCCCATCCATGTCATAGCCACTAAGATTTGTTGTCATATTAAACTCTCAGCCAATGCACTTTTTCTAGTTGACCTAGTAGACATTCTTTTCTGGAAGTGATGCTACAATGATGGGATTGTGATGGTTGAAATTTGATTACAGAGGGATGGGTGGTTTATCAAAGCAATGTGAGAAAAATGGTCTGAAAATTATTCAAGAGAGAAAGCTAATACAATCCTACAAAAAAAGATTCATTATCTTTCAAGGAGGAAACGTGTGCATGGTTTGCAAGAATATTGTTGTACAATTAAGCAAGAATCAGTCCTACACTGCAAGAAGAATATGGTCACACAATTAGAAAAAAAGAATAATTATAGTCAATAAAGAAAGGATCGGGTAGTGTGGAGCAATACGTGTTGGTGTGGAGATAAAGAATTTGAAAAAGCCACCATCACCCAAACAAGTTTTTTTATCATTCAAGATACCAGTCAATATAGATGAATTTTGACACCAGAGCCACTGCCAAAACAAAGGAAATAAGCTACTAATACCATAAGACTCTTCATTATCCATGAGATTTATTTTGGCATTAATGAAATAAAAAAATTTGTTTTATTTTAGAAGTATTTAAAAAACAAATGCAGCCTAGCAATGAGCTGCTTCAGATCAACGTTATAATTATTCAAGGAGGAAAAGTATGATTCCAAGAAGGATGTTTTTTTTTGTGTTGTGGTATTCAGACTTCTTACCTTATATAACAAAGGAAAAGGACAATGCTTCCAAGAAAGTAGAATCTTGGAAAGAGTGGCTATAAAGTCACATATAAAATTTCAATTTTATTAAAATAACAATGTTCAAATAACGTGGGAGGGATTGGGATTTAATGTTGAAGTGAGCATTGTTTGATAGCTTCATTTCATTAAATTTAAAGTTAACCTTTATGAGGTGATACTTTATTTTAATTAAATAACATATTTCCAATACCTCTAGTTTGGGGGATGGGATGATTCCTTATGGTAAATTTTACCAAGCGTTGTGATAAAGAAAGTAAAAGAAAATTTCTTTCACATAAGGAGTTATAAGAGTGCTTGCAAAATTGTTTGTAATTTGAGTCATACGGGTTTATCCTTTATATATTTTGTATTTGAAGATTTTTTTTTAAAGGTGTTATAAGGAGTTTTTGGAAGTTATAAGGGGTCAAACATATTAGTTTGTGCATCCTAGAATCATCTGAAATTGAATAAGGGGGTCTTATGATACTTCTCTCTATGTGTATTGGTTTATATTATTTGCACTTGAAAACAAATTAGCACATAAATTTGAAGTCTTTCGAAGGTTACCTAAGGGGGTTCAACTATCTTTGTAAAACCCACCTGAAATTGAATAAGGGGGTTCAAAAGGAGGCCTTATATTTTGTGTATTTGAAGCTCTTCAAAATGGCAGGAATTGACAAAATGTTTAATGTGTTGCATGCATTTATTAGCAAGACTCTGAAATCTACAATTTATATGCAAAAAGGAACGCTCACTAATTTTCTTGCTTGTTTTCGCATACTGCACAAAAAGGTACAACTACTTTAAACACAAACAAAGTTTTTGACTGGGTGGTTGATGTCATTTAATGTTGACACCAAGGAACAAGAAAACAAAATTGCGCTTGTTGCTTGTGAGTTGTGGTCTTTTTCTTTTGATGAAGTTAGTGTAGCCTTGAATGATGGCATTGAAAACAAAGTGGATAAATTGAAGGTTCATCATAAGGAGCAAGTTGAAAATATAGATAACTTCGTTAGACTGTGGGAAGAATTACAATTTAAATGAAACAAATATGGCTTAGTATTTGAAAAGGATCATGATAACCTTTTTCATATTCCTAATTATTGTAAATCGGTTACATTTGTAAGAGGTGATTTTTTGGTTAATGTTGATAGGAAGGAAAAACATGATAAGGAACACGTACATGATGTCGATACATATTTCGATAATCATACTATTGTTGAGGATATTGATGATAAATAGGTATTCATGGCTTGTTGTTTGATGATGCTCAGTTGGACAAAGAAATTATACTTTGTTGACACTGTCACCAAGTTGGCCATGTTGAGATAAATTGTTTTGATCTCCACCCATGTTTTTTTCTGGGAAGAAAAACCATGTCTCAAAAAGATGTTGGAAGTGACGAAAGATTCAGAGGAAACATGTAAATTTTGAATGGTTAGGGACTTGGCATTGTAGTTTGGAAGCTAAGTTATTGGAATGATATTATTGACGATATTATGCACAGGTACAACCATACTTGATTGGATATATTTCTACAGTTGACGAGCATTAATGTTTTTCAGGATTGGATGATACAAGGCATGATTGGGGCCCACTTGATGTAGTATTTTGAGTTGAAGATTGAGTCTCCAGAATCCACTTCAAAGACAGTTTGATTACCCTTTTCCACTCTCAGGGAGGGTATATCTCATTATATAGACTTCTCACTTTTTATTCAAGAGGGAGGGGGATATTAATATGTCACACTTCAAGTTTCCATGTCTAACTTACAGGATTGTAGTTTATGATGATTGATTATGGATTCATGATTCAAGATTGCAGATGAGTTTATGATTTCAAGATGATGGATGATTGAGGATTGTTTCAAGACATGATTTTTGTTTCCTGATTGGATGATAGATTTGGATTGGTTAGTTTGACCTTCAGAATATTTTTCACTGAGGAAGTTCAACAATTGGAATTTTGGATTTTAATGGATATTGGATGGATGGATGACTTGACACATTTTTTGGCATTTGATAGATTTTACAACATGTTTGATGGAAATTTGGGTTCAATATCTGGAGCAGTACCAATATTTTAAATGGTTTAATACTCAAAGGTTTTTTGGCTGCAATATTTTCATATACAGGTTTTGGATGTTGTTGGATACTTTTTTCTGTCAGCGGGATTTTTTGTCAGTTTTTTTATGTGTCTGTATGTGAGAGATTCATAGTCTTAAAACTTCTCAAGGATGGTATTTTGACCATGCAAAGGACATATGATTATTTTGTTCTTTTCTCTTGGCACATTGGATTTCCATGGATTTTCAAGATATGGGATGTGTTAGACTTGCAACTAATTCACTTCTCATCAGTATTTTCTCTCATTGGTTTGGGTTCACTTCAATGACCACTCAGAGGATATATGGCTCATTTGATGCAGAGTGAAGTTTTCATATTTAGTTTTCAGCATCCACATTTGGTGGGTTTTTCAAGCACATCTTCATTGAAACTCATGAGGCTTCATATCATGAGTAACAAATTGAAGGCTTGGATATGTTATCAACTTTTTCTTTGGTTTTTTTTGCTAGTTGATACATTTGTACGAACTTAAGATTAAGGGGGAGTTTGTTATAAATAATCTTAATTTCCTAAATAGACCTTAACAACCATTCAGTTATGATATGGTTGTAAGGTCATTATCTTGATATGTAATATAAATGTACCATTGATGTACATATTAATTGACTTGAGTGTTTGAATTTTCCACCATGTTTAGGTGTTATCATTCTTACTTCTATTTCTATCAAATGGGACTTAGATATTGGGGAGAAACCCTACAATGAACCATTCTCTATGTTGCACGCCCTGGATATGGAATTTCATCCTATCCAAAAATATTTTGAACCGTTGATCATAATCCCATATGGTATCTCTTTCCTTCTGTTTTATTTCTTTGATTTTTATGATGCACTAGGACTCTGACTTCAACTTCTAAAATTCTCGAAGTAGATCTGGTTTGATCTTGGCCAGGGACCTTGCATCTCCTACTAGACCAGTATCCTTATACTTCATCTACCATGTCAGGGCTCAATCCATGAACATGGTCTCCATTTGCGCGATCTTAGCCACCTCATATGTAACTCTCTTTACAAACCATATTGCTTCACAAGTGAACCAATGTTGCTCGGCATCATCCTTACCCATTCCATGGAACATGGGTAATCTTAGTGTACTATATTGGTTAGCCATACTGGAACCACAGTTATTTCCACTCTTCTAAATACTATTTTCTGGATCCTTCCACACCACTATTGCTTGGGGTAAATTATTGTTGACTTCACATTCTCCTTCACTTGTGTCATCACTTATTTCCTCCTCTTCTCTTTCTTCAACTTCAACCTCTTCACTATCTGTAGTGTCTTCTTTTTTATTATAAATTGATGACGCAACCAGCCCTCCCCCAACCCGTGGGTCGGAAGGTCACGTCAATAGGATCGTTCTTCTCTCCTTGGCCCGAAGGACTCTAAAATTCCCTTATATTTCCCTTTCAGGAAATCTGCACCCACAGTGAAACCTTGTGAGATTCCTCCCTCACGCTTCGGGGAATCGGACTTCACGATATCGCAAATCCCATGGTCGCGTGCCTACTCACTATGACCCTTGAATCTCGAGCTCCTGAAACAGTCAACTCTGACTTTTCAGCTTTCGTGAGTTCGCGAGTTGTGATGACATGCAACTCCACTCCATGAACCCCGAAATCCCGATGCTATATTCCTCAAAATCCTGAAATGTCAAAATTCGACACATTTCTCAGCATTGGCCCCATGGCTATACTTCTCGTCGTTTCGGGACTTCGTACTTCACGAGTTCGCAAGTCCTAATGCAAGGCTTTCGGTACTTTGACTCACGAAACTCCGAAATGGTCAACGCGGTTGACATCTACGTCGATAGTGCACCACCTATCCGCCTCACTGACTCCTCTGGCCCCACACTGTCCTTTTAACTCTTCATGACTTCGCGTTTCATGATTTCATGAACTTTGATACCAAGTCTTCGGTCCTTCCACTCACAAAATCTCGATAAGCAATTTCACGAGTGATCCAATGGCTCCTGAATGGCTCGAATCTACGGTTCTACTCCTCCTGAGCTTAGAACCTTTCGAAGCACTCGTTATAACTTCCCTTCTCCTCCGTGAGATCTAATGGCTCACGAGACTTCACGAATTCTCCACAGAGAATTTCGACCATCCATCTCTTCCTCTGAGAACCTTTGCACAAACTAAGCAAGGTGTCTCTCTCCATGGAGCTCGTCCTCCTGTGGTCCCTCATCACTATGCCTTCCTCCAATTCTTCTAGGTGCTTGGCCTCTACCTTCCTTCGACTCCTTCGAAGGTACAAATCCCCTTGAACTTTCTCCAACTCTAAGCCTTTCAGAAAACCCCTGCTCGGACTCCTTGCGACAGACCTTCAAACACTTTCAAATGCTTGACTCCCTTTGACTCTATGCACACCTGCAGTAGCAGTCTCTCAGTACTTCGCTCAGGTTCACAACCCTAATACTTCACTCGACCTGCTCACTCCTTGCACGGCTCCTGTGCCTAACTGCACATTTGATTGAATGAGAACAAAGCTACCCTATCTAAGCTCTTAGAGGCAAACCTCTGAACCCTCTGTCAATGCACTCCTTGCAGAAAATTTGACTACACACCTTGCAGGAACTCTTGCTCAGATAGAGAATCAATTGAAACTCATTTTCCTTACTCTCTTTCTCTCTCAAATTTCAGACATTCAACAAGAAATCATTCATACATAGAATAAAAGTAATTGCATGAAATAAAGAGTAAAATAACCATGAGCATAACATTTAGCATACATACACAGAGAATATATGAACACCATGAGTCTGAATCACATCTTTCTTGTATTAATTCGGAACTTTTGTACATGGATTTTGCTACACAGCTCTTATCTTCTCCTCTGTGCCCTTTACACTAATGTTACAATAATACAAGTGAGGGTGTCTATATCCCATTTCCCTCCTTCCTTCTAAAATATCCAATCTATGAATTTAATTCTACCTATTTTCATTAACTACCATAAATGCCTTCTATCTACTAAGGACGAGAGAAAATCGCTCAAGTTCCGTTTACATTATACAAGGGTGCTCCTTCTTAATGGATTCATTTAAGATTGGTGCATTAACTTCAAGATGATTCAAATAATTTTATCATATGTCAAAATGTGTTGGTGTCTTCCCCACGCTCGCTTGACGCTGGTGATGCTCTTGCATCATACTCCCTGGCTTGAAAATTTTCATGGGCTCCTGTCCATGAGCTCGCGTATGGTGTGTCCATGCCTCTAGATCTCCGCTTTTCTCTCCCAGTTGGCGTCTTCAACTGGATGGCCCTTTCACTTTCCCAAATATTCAAAGTATTGCTTTTTCCTAGTCTTTTTGCTCACTCTTTTGTCCAATATGCGCTCCATCTGCGGCTTATCTGCAATTGGCATCTTCTTTGTCCATTGGATTACTGGTTGTTCATTTCCTATCCCTACTTCCTCAACTTTATATGGGTACAAATATGAGATATTGAATATCGAAGAAATTCTGATCCCATCGGGCAATTCAATCTCATAAGCATTCACCCCAAATTTCTTTAAGACCTTACATGGTCTGATTTTATTCATCTTCAGCTTAGTATATGTTCCTCTCAAGAACCTTTCCTTTCTCAAGTGTGCCAAAATCAAGTCACCAACCTAGAACTGAAGTTTTCTTCTGTGTTGATATTCTCTGTGCTTATACTCCTGGATTGAATTCTGCAATCGCTCC
The DNA here is from genome assembly GCA_009831015.1 of Picea engelmannii. NCBI lineage: Eukaryota > Viridiplantae > Streptophyta > Pinopsida > Pinales > Pinaceae > Picea > Picea engelmannii. Next base: position 281,029 of record ML813360.1, on the reverse strand, counting down.
TTCACTTGGCTGTGAAGTTCCTTCATCGCCCCTGCAAAATCTTCTACACTAGCGCTCCTAGTTGCATTTTGTTCTGAATATCTCAATTCAAAAATTCCTCTCAGCTGCATGCCATAGACAATTTGAAATGGACTCTGCCTTGTGCTTCTGTTAACTGAGTCATTATAAGAAAACTCTACCTGTGGTAATATGTTGTCCCACTAGCTGTGGTGTTCTGTCACCAGGCTTCTCAGCAATTCTCCCAGAATTTTGTTTACCACTTCTTTCTATCCATCCATCTGGGGATGATAAGCCAAACTAAATGACAATTTAGTTCCCAGCTTCTTCCATAAGGTCCTCCAGAAGTGTCTTATGAACTTGGTATCTCCATCCGAAACTATGCTTGTTGGTAAGCCATGAAATCGAATGACTTCTTTGAAGAACAGATTCGCAATGTGAGTTGCGTCACTGGTTTTCTGACATGGAATGAAGTGTGCCATCTTGGAAAATCTATCCACCACCACAAATATTGAGTCAAATCCTCTTTGTGTTCTTGGAAACCCCAATATGAAATCCATGCTGATTGCATCCCATGGCTTCTTAGGTATGGGCAATGGTTGGTAAAACCCCGCATTCTGTCTTCTTCCCTTCGAATGCTGGCAAATTCTGCATCTGTCTACGAATCTCTTGACGTCTGCTCACATTCCCAGCCAAAAATATGACTCATTCAATTTTGTGAATGTCTTGTCATGATCAAAATGCCCGACCAATCCTCCACTGTGTTTCTCCTTCAACAAATTCTCGCTCATGGAGCATTTTGAAATACACAGTTGATTACCTTTAAACAGTAATCCTTCCTGGATCATGTATTCTTCCCATTTTCTTCTATCTATGAGAATTGGATTCTCAGCTGCTTCATACACCTCTTTGAAATCTAGATCATCTCTATACATGTCCCTGAGATCATCAAAACCCAACGTTTTGACTCTGAACTCCTGCAATAGCAAACACTTCCTGCTCAAAGCATCAACAACTTTGTTAGCAGTACCAGAAATATGTTTAATCACAAAAGTGAAATTTTTCATATATTCAACCCATTTGACATGTCTCTAATTCAACTTTTCCTGTTGAGTCACAAACTGCAATGCATGATTGTCACTATATAAGACAAACTCCTTCAGGATCAAGTAATGCCTCCATTTCTTCAATGCATGAATGATAGCATAAAACTCCTTATCATAAGTGGAGTATTTCACTTTCACTTCATTCAGCTTCTCACTGAAGTATGCTATTGGCCTGTCTTCTTGACTCAAGACTGCCCCTATTGCAAACCCACTTGCATCGCATTTCACTTGAAATGTCTTTCAAAAATCCGGTAACACTAGAATCGGTTGTTCCGTAATTTTCCTCTTCAACAGATTAAAAATCTTCTCAGCCTCTTCAGTTCAGTGAAAAGACTTGTGTCTTTTCTTCACTGTGTCCATCATCGGTGCACTAATTCCACTTAAATTCCTAATGAATTTTTGGTAGAAACTGGCCAATCCGTGAAAACTCCTCACCTCAAAGGTATTCTTTGGTGATGGCCAATTCTTGATTACCTCCACCTTATCTGGGTCCATCCTCAACTCATCTGCAGAAATAAAAATTCCCAAGTAAATGAGCTTTGTCTTCATGAATGAGGATTTCTTCATGTTTATTAACAGCTTCTCCTGCTGTAACTTCTCCATCACTATAGCCAAATGTTTCAGATGCTCTTCCACTATTTTACTGAAAATCAGTATGTCATCCAGATATACGATAACAAATTTTCCGATGAACTCCCTTAGGACTTCGTTCATTAACCTCATGAAGGTACTCGGTGCATTTGTTAAGGCAAATGGAATAACAAGCCATTCATACAACCCTTCATTTGTTTTGAATGTTGAATTCCATTCATCACCTTCTCTCATGTGGATCTGGTGAAAACAGCTTTTCAAATCAATCTTTGAAAAGAATTTTGCTCCACTCAATCAATCCATCAGATCATCCATCCTTGGCAATGGGAATATGTACCTGATGGTTATATTTTTAATCTCCCTTGAGTCAGTACACATCCTTCAGCCTCCATCTTTCTTCGGACTAAGTACTGTTGGAACAACACACAGACTCAAGCTTTCTCTGACTAATCCTTTGTCCAACAAATCCTGGACTTGTCTTTTGACTTATTCATTCTCTTGCGGCGTCAATCTGTACGCGTCTTTGTTTGGAAAACTGGCTCCTGGTATGAGATCAATATGATGACTCACACTTCTGATTTGTGGCAACAAACGAGGTAGTTCGTCCACTACTATGTCAACGAACTCTTCCAGCAGTTCCTGAATTTCTTCTGGTAAATCATCAACTCTTGTGCTGGTCAAAACAATCCTCGGTTTCCTGACCACAATGAACTGTGGTTCTTCCTTATTCTTAACCTCTGTAAAAAGTTCCTTCCCACTCATGAGAAGTACAGTGTTGCTTACTTCCGGTTTTACCTCCTTATCCTTGATTGGAAGCAACATGTGAGTCCTCCCATTCTTCTCTAGGGTGTATGTGTTCATTCTCCCATCATGAATCAAATTTATGTCATATTTCCATGGTCTACCCAGCAATAGATGACAAACATCCATGGGAATAACATCACAGAGTATCTTATCATTATATCCTCCTATCTTAAAATCAACTAAACATTGTTTAGTGATAGTTACCTGATGTCCTTTTTGTAGCCACAAAACTCTGTATGGGCTTGGATGATCAATCGTCTCCAACTCCATCTTTTCTACCATCTCTATAGAAATGAGATTATCTGTACTACCACTGTCCACAATGACCTTGCATACCCTATCCTTGGTCTTGCAAGCAGTCTAGAAAAGTCTGGTTCTTTGGATTGAACTCTCCACCTCCTTTTCTGGTGTCAAAAGAGCTTTTTGCATCATCATCAATCTTCCACCTTCAACATCTTTTGCCTCAACATATTGCCTCTGTGCTTCAATGATGCGAGTCTCTACACTCTCCTTCTTTTTATCTGGACACTCATAAGACTTGTGTCCAGTCTTTCCGCATGTGAAGCATGTTATTACTCCACCTCTTCCTCTTCCTCTACCTCTAGTATGAGGAAAAGTATTATTATCAGCATAATCTCCTCTTTGTTCGGTATGTTGTCCTCGTTGTTCAGCATATTTCCCTCACTGTGAGGTTCCACCTCTCTCAGTTCGAGTCTAAGGTTTCTTCCAGTCCTCTTTGGGCTTCTGATTTTTATCCTGGGAAACTTATTTGCCTCTAGGTTGACTCCTTCCTTAGCCTCTTTGACCTTGTTTTCATCTCAGCTTCTCTTCAACTTTTAGATCCATCTGATAAGCATCTTCCACCATTCATATGGTTACCATGCTCATCTCATGCTGAATGACGTATCTCAGGCCATTCATGTATCTGGAAACTTTTTCATCATCGCTTTCTCAATGACCTGCCCTGATGTTCAACCTGTAGAATTCTTCAGTGTATTCTTTCACTGTCATCAGCTTCTGTCTCAGGTTCTGCATTCTCCTAAACAGAGTAATTTGATAATCTCTAGGGATGAATTTTACCTTCATCTTCGTGATCATTCTATCCCAGATTTTGATCTTTTTCTTGCCTTTGCAACGTCTGTCAGCTTGTAGTTCATCCCACCACAATGTTGCATGTCCCTTCAATCTTGTGACAACATGCTTGACCTTCTTGTCTTCTTTGACATCTTCATAGTCAAAGTATGTGTCCAGAGCTCTATTCCAGTCTAGAAGCTCCTCTGCATCCAGATTTCCCTCATAAATTGGAATGTCCATTTTCTCTCTTGCACCCATTTTTTCAATAGCTCTAATCAAATGTTCGTTTGTTGCATCTTCGGCTGCAACTTCCTCTCTTTCATGTTCAATCTCAATTTCACTTTCAGAATCACTAAGATCCCCAGCACTGACTGTACGCCTCTGTGCTGTCTCCATGTCTTCGAGTCTGGCTCATAGATCATGCATCTCTCTCTCCATGGCCGGATCAGTCATCTACCTACCCCTTCTTCTCGGCATTTCCCTCTCCTTTGGTGGATTGGGTGTTTTTCTGTCCTTGGCCTGAAGGACTCTAAAATGCCCTTCTATTTCCCTTTCGGGAAATCTGCACCCACAGTGAAACCTCGTGAGATTCCTCCATCACGCTTTAGGGAATCGGAATTCATGATATCGCGAATCCTATGGTCATTCACCTGCTCACTATGACCCCCAAATCCTAAGCTCCCGAAACATTCAACTCCAACTTTTCAGCTTTTGTGAGTTCGTGAGTTGCGATGACATGCAACTCTGCTCCACGAACCCCAAAATCCCGGTGCTATATTCCACCAAATCCTAAAATGTCAGACTCCAACACGTTTCTCGGTGTTGGCCCCACAACTATAATTCTCACCATTTCGAGACTTCGCACTTCACGAGTTCGGGAGTCCTGATGCAAGGCTTTCGGGACTTCGACTCATGAAACTCCGAAATGGTCAACATGGTTTACTTCTACATCGATAGTGCACCATCTATCTGCCTCACTGACTCCTTTGGCCCCACACTGTCCTTCTAACTCTTCATGACTTCATGTTTTGTGATTTCGTGAACTTTGATACCAAGTCTTCGGTCCTTCCACTCACGAAATCCCAATAGACAATTTCACGAGTGATCCAACGGCTCTTGACTGGCTCGGATCTACGGTTCTACTCCTCCTGAGCTTATAGCCTTTCGAAGCACTCATTATAACTTCCTTGCTCCTCCATGAGATCTAACGGCTCTCAAGAGTTCGCGGATTCTCCACAGAGAATTCCGACCGTCTGTCTCTTCCTCTGAGAACCTCTGCACAAACTAAGCAAGGTGTCTCTCTCCGTAGAGCTCGTTCTCCTCCAGTCCCTCGTCACTACGCCTTCCTCCAATTCTTCCAAGTGCTTGGCCTCTACCTTCCTTAGACTCCTTCGAAGGTCCAAATCCCCCTGAACTTTCTCCAACTCTAAGCCTTTCGGAAAACCCCTGCTCGCACACCTTGCGATAGACCTTCAAACACTTTCAAATGATTGACTCCCTTCGACTCTGCGCACACCTGCAGCAAGATTCTCTCAGTACTTCACTTAGGTTCGCAACCCTGAGACTTCACTCGGCCTGCGCACTCCTTGCACGACTCTTGTACCTAACTACACTTTTGAGTGAATGAGAACAAAGCTACCCTATCTGAGCTCTCAAAGGCAAACCTCTGAACCCTCTGTCAACGCACTCCTTGCAGACAATTCGACTGCACTCCTTGCAGGAACTCTTGCTTAGATAGAGAAACAATTGAAATTCATTTTCCATACTCTCTTTCTCTCTCAGATTTTAGACATTCAACAAGAAATCATTCATACATAGTATAAAATCAATTGCATGATAGAAAGAGTAAAATAACCATGAGAAAAACATTTAGCATACATACATAGAGAATATATGAACACCATGAGTCTGAATCACAACTTTCTTGTATTAATTCAAAACTTCTGTACATGGAGTCTGCTACATAGCTCTCTTCTTCTCCTCTATGCCCTTTACACTAATGTTACAATAATACAAGTGAGGGTGTCTATATCCTGTTTCCCTCCTTCCTTATAAACTGTCTAATCTATGAATTTAATTCTACCTATTTGCATTAACTACCATAAATGCCTTCTATCTACTAAGGACGAGAGCGAATCGCTCAAGGTCCGTTTACATTATACAAGGGTGCTCCTTCTTAATGGCTTCATTTAATATTGGTGCATTAACTTCAAGATGATTCAAATAATTTTATCATATGTCAAAATGCATTGGCGTCTGCCCCATGCTCGCTTGACGTTGGTGATGCTCCTGCATCATAAATATGCAAGGGGGTGGAGAAAAGGGGGGGTAATACCATATTCTCTTGAAATTTCTTTGAGGGGACCTAAATAGCTATATAACTGTAGTCACACAAGACTCTCCAACATTACAAATTCATCTCCTCCACCACTAGAGGAGCCTTCGTCTTACTTCACTTATAGAGAAATCACCATCTACACCTTCTTCTCATGATGTAACTACACACCACCAACATGCGCTTCTGCCTCCTAGCTGATTCGCACACTCCCACTATGTGATTCATTTCTTGGTCCTATTTATGCACTGCCACTACTGGTATCTTCAACTCCAAGCCTCTTCGCAAGCATGTCCTCGCCTATGCTCCACTTTGGCACAACATCCTCCCCCACACCACTGCCTAGTGTGATCTTCCTCTTCATTTTGAGCCCGACACCTCACTACACACCCTCAGCTACCTCTTCTTTAATATTCCACTAAGTTTTCTCCCTCAACTCAACTCTTCTTGCATATATTTCATCTATTTTTCTCCTCTACTATTTTTTCTTCATTACATTCATCACCTCATCTCAACAACTTCCTGGATGCCCTCACTAGATTAATACTCTATTTCTTTCTCCCCCAACTTTTTCCAGAAAGCCCCACTAGAACTAGGGGATTTACTCAGCCATCTTATCAGGCTCCATGCACATCATTTTTTTCTCTAGGAACAACATCTTGATCCAAGGGGAATCTCTTCTAACATGCGCTTTCTAGGACCTTCTACAAACTTTCTTTCAACCTCATTGAAATAATCGGTATATTCTATAGAAGGCTCAAGAATGTAACCTTCCTTCACTCAGGAAAATGATAAATCAATAGCTCAAGTCCAATTGTTATCTAGTGCCTTTAGATTATCAATATTGGCTTAATCCCATACTATTAACTCTGATAGTAATACAGTCAAATTAACTTACATTTTTGTTTTTAACCATTGATGAAAAAAACATGGAAATTATGTTAAAAAGAGTTCATGCAGATCAGATTAAAGATATATGGGTGAAATCACGGAGGTGGGTTACACTTTCATGACAATCAGGTCTCCAAAATTCCGAAAAACATTTTTTCGGCCGAACTAGTAATATTTTTCGGCCGAAAAAATAAACGTCAAATCGAATGATGCAATAACTACCCCCTTGATTTACGTGTACGAATTTGGTCGGCCGGATATTTTATTTCCGGCAATCCTTTTTCGGCTGAACAATTGTTCGGCCGAACTATATTTCGGCCAAAAAATAGTTCGGCCGAACAATTGTTCGTCCAAACTATCTTTCGGTCGAAAAATTGTTTATATATTAACCACACATCAATGTTAAAATGTTTCAGAAACTTTGTTGTCGTTTGCTGTTGTTGTCGCTGTCGTGAGATGTTGTGTGAGGAGGTCGCTGGGAGGTCGTGAGTGTAGGGGAAGTGAGCGTAACTGAGGTCGTTGGGAGGTCGTGAATGCCAAGGGGTCATCGAGGGGTCATCGTTGCATTTGCAACAGGTAAGTTTCTAAACAATTGATTTTATATAGGTTTTAAAATATTCGTTTTGAATGTAAATGTTTGTATTTTTGGACTGTGAGGGGGCCATGGGTTCTCAGCCCTGTGGCCAAGCTATGGGTACGCCACATCTTGGCCATAGGGCTGAGCACCCGCGGCCCCCTCACAGTCCAAAAATACAACAATTTAGTCATCATTGTGTTTGCTATATAATTGATGTGATATATGTTTTAAACTATTTGTTTTAAATCTAAATTGCTGTAATTTTGGACTGTGAGGGGGTTGTGGGTGCTCAGCCCTGTGGCCAAGCCGTGGGTACGCCCACATCTTGGCCACAGGGATGAGCACCCGTGGCCCCCTCACAGTCCAAAAATAGGAACCACCTCATGTTTTTCACCATTCATATTGATCATAATATTCTTAGTGTAACAAGTTTTTGGATAGAAGGAACATTCTTGTTTCACTTGGTAACCTTTATATTGTAAGTGTAAGGAATATTCTTAGTGTAACCTTTATATTGTTGTATTTTTGGACTGTGAGGGGGCC
>ML813360.1:254204-269291 GCA_009831015.1 Picea engelmannii | reverse complement strand
TCATTGAATTAGTTTAATTGATATTTGGTCCCTCTATGTAACTTTAGGTTACCATAAAATATTTCAAAATTATGTATTTAGTTCAACTATATCCACAACTATCCAACAATTTTTACTTAAATCTCTCAAGTCATCCAAACAAAAAACTAGGTCCCTTCATCTTAATTTAATATATATTAGGTTCATACAAACAACCATCAATCCCATCCCAATTAACATGACAATAAAGGGATTATTATAAAAACTCCATTTAAACAAAGCTAATGAGAAGTTTAAAGCAATGGCATATAATCCATGTTCATGCAAAACCTTCCCTACATCAAAGGGGTCACCAAGGTTCTAATAAATAAGGATATCATCGCCACTTTTAAACCCCTTGAAACCATTAGATAAAAGATGATATCAATGAAGGATACCATGGACCAATGTTAGTATAATTGGTCTATAAGGTAGAATGCACTTGTGGCAAAAACTACATCAGGGAAACTGGGTGATCATTTCAAATAAGGATTAAAGAGCATAAAGGTAATATTAAGAATGGGCTCACACACACCTCAACATTAGTTAGGAAATCCAAGAAACTAAAATCTTGGCCAAATTGATTCATGGATGAATGTTTAGTTTTTGCGTATTTTTCTTTGATGTAGATTGTGAATGATAAACCTCTGAGTGGAATGACAGTCCCTTGGAAAACCCAACTTATGATTTCAATGACTTCTATGTGGGTTCTTTTGATTATTGTGAAAAGTTTGTGGTTTATTCTTTTGTTGCTTATCCCTTTAGACATCAGTCCATGCCTAAGAATACGGTCAGGAGCCGAATCGACGGTCGTCACTTCGGTGTTTAAAGACTTATATATTCAAATGCGTTGTTTTTCTGTGCATGGGTGATGAGTGAAGAATAAGAATCTTGCATGCTGTCTATGGACCCCTTACTTATCTTTTAGTTGATTGATTTATGGCTGAATGACTAGTATTTGTGTCTTCTAATGAGCAAGTACCTTTGTGGCTTGATTGTTTAAAACTTTCATTTATCTTTGTGTTTTAAATTGCTTGAACTTGTGTACATCTTTGGATTTTTTTTGATAAACTTTGCATTGTGGATAGATATTGTGGAGTGATGTCGACACGAGATTATGCAAACATTCCTCACAAATGATCTCGGCATTCTCAAGAAGGAATAACAATAACTCCTTCTTCAACTGAGACTCCGAGTGAGCACCTACAATCTCGTCAAAGGAGATTTTCAACCGAGTTTGTAAATCGATCAACTGCAGAACCTGCTCAAACCAGTGTTATGGATGCAACCTTCTTGGATAGGTTGCGCATCAACACTCCTACACCTGAGAATGTAGGGAATAGCTCTGGACCAGAGAACATTTTTGGTAAGTTTCTTAATTTTTATTTTTTTTTTTAATTTTGTTGTATTTAAATTTATGTGAGGTTAAATCTTGAAGTTACTTTCAAATGTGTGTGTAGGCAATCAATTTAGAGAAACAGGTGACAATGAGAGTGGTTTTCATGAAGATTCAAGTGTCGGTGCAGAGGGTGAAGGTGGATGTAGGAGGCCGCGTTATGAAGTGTAACATCCCACTTTGGCGCACCGAGAAAACTTATTCTTTGAAGACACTTGCTCGCAAGTGATCTGGACTTTTATGATAAGAAAACATTTATCCTTGATTATGATGCGATATGATAGATGACATGATGTTTTACTGCTTTGACATGGATAGCTGCTATTGACTCGGTTTTACTGAGTGTGTAGGGTTTTTGACCTTGAAGATGCAGAGGCATCGACGGGACCCCCTGGACTCCGGATTGAGTCAGGGAGTGTGCTTTGGGGTTGATTGTTTACTGTGATTTTAGTATATTTGATTTGATGATATGATGTGGACATGTTCTGATATGATTGTTGATGATGCAGGCTAATGATAGCTTGCCGACCAGACTCACATATGGAGTAAAGGGTCCACAAATGATTTCTAGAGAGGTTGAGGGAGAGGTGTGGATAGCAGCCCTGCAACAGCCTACTAGCACTCCCGCCGTGGCTCGAACTGTAGGTTAACGATTACGTAGTTTGAGAGGATCCACGATGCCATGAGGGAAGACTCCGACAGTTTCTCACGATGATTCTAAGGGGTGCGCAATAAGGTGGGGGCCTTATTCCCTAGAGCCCTTAGTCTTCCACAAGTTCACCTGGCGGAGTGTTGACTCGAGGGGTTATTGATGTCTACCAATCAGTTAAGTTGGCGAGTGGCACCCTTGGAACACGTGGTGAATCCATAAGGGAATGACATGCAAAATAAACACAAGAAGCAAGCGGCACCCTTGGAGCACGTGGTACATCCTGAAGGGCACGTCGCGCAAAAGAAACACAAGAAGCGAGTGGCACCCTTGGAGCACGGGGTGCATCCTGAAGGGCACGTCGCGCAAAAGAAACGAACGAGGCGAGTGGCACCCTTGGAGCACGTGGTGCGTCCTGAAGGGCACGTCATGTTGATGTTGATGAAGGAACAAACCTAGATGGCCCTAAGACATTTAACACATTAAGAAATTCTTAAGCTACTTCCCCAATTAAATGTCGCCTAGTTCATAATCTAAGTCCTAAGTCTAAAACTTCTCAGGGTAAAAAATTTTCTAACCTTAAGAACAGACCCCATAAAAATAAAAATTTAAACTAAAAACCACTTAAGTAATAGTTTTAGTCTTCATAAATTTTTGGGGTAAAATGAAGAGAGTATTAATTTAATTAAAATCTGTGGTTTTAAATTGTAAAGAAGAAATAAATTATTTAAATTGTGAAAGTGTAAAAATATTTTAAATTAATAATAAAAGGAAAAGAGGAAAACACGCAACTGCCATTTTGGATTTATTTAAAAGGGGAAAGAAGGGAAAAATAAAAATTAGGAAACTAAGAATTGGAGGAAACATAATAAAGGAAAGAAGGAAACTTATGGTAAAAAGCGAGGTCAACATAGTAAGGAATCTGCAATTAAGAACCTTCTAAAATGACCTAAATTAGCAACGTCTTTTTAGGGAAAGTATTTAAACCTGAAGGGGAATCTAGGAACACCTAGGAGAAATTATAGGAGAAACTCTAGGTGGGTGAGGGAAATGAGTCATTTAATAAATTAAAGAAAATAAATTTTGGAGGAAAGTGGGGGATGAATGACACTTGTACTATGGAGAAATTTTAGATGATTTCATTAAAACTTAAATTAAAAAGGGATTTAGGGAAAGTTTGAAGGTCTAAAACTCTATAAAAGAAAGGAAAGAGAAGGAAGAAGGGGATCAGCTATTAGCGTAACATTACGCTATTGGAATTGTGACTTGACTGATTACTTGAGGAGAGTTGGGATTTTCTAGCTTGGATAGGAGTGGTAGCTCGGCCTTGCAATACGAGCTGGGAAGCTATATAGACCATCTGGATTGTGTGTGGCCCCTTTGCGGCTCAGGGGGATAAGAGGGAAGCAGAGTACCCCTATCGATTGGCTGGGAGGTACCGGTGTAGTATCGACGGTCGGCGAGGGGAGTGGCACGGAGCGCGTGGTCATCATTCGAGCCGGGAGTTAAAGAAACGGTATGTTTTTCATTTTGCATGAAAGAAGGTATTAGGACCTTGGCCCTCTCTTATTGTTATCACCATTTTTGTATTGGCATTGTGAGACGAAAAATACTTACCTTCAATCTGCTTGGGTTCTCATTGGATTGATTGGTTTTCTTGCCTTGTTCTTCGGCGATTGAAATTGTGTTACAGTTATAAAATATTTCTTCTTACTCTGTTGTTGCATGTCGGTTGGGATAAAAGAGATTTTATGGCTTTGTGTATATATGATTGGGGGCATTTTATATCACTATGGGCGTATTACACTTTACAGTGGGCGTTTTTATGTTAATGGGGGCGTTTTATATCACTATGGGTGTAATACACATTACAGTGGGCGTTCTTATGTTAATGGGGGCGTTTTACACCACTGTGGGCGTTTATATATTATAGTGGGCATATTTATATTGATGTGGGCATTTTTATATGACTATGGGCGTTTATAAATTTCTATGGGCATTTTTATATTGATGTGGGCATTTTTAGATGATTGTGGATGTTTATAAATTTATGTGGGTGTTTTTATATTGATGTGGGTGTTTTTATATGACTGTGGGCATTTATAAATTTCTTTGGGAATTTTTATATTGATGTGGGCGTTTTTAGATGACTGTGGACGTTTATAAATTTCTGTGGGCATTTTTGTATTGATGTGGGTGTTTTTATATTACTATGGGCATTTTCTATTACTGTGGGCATTTGTATATCACTGTGGGAATTTTTTTTTTTGTAAATTTAGATCTGAGAATTCGTTCTGGAAATAGTTGTATGGGCATTTTTGTTTTTGTAAAATTAGATCTGAGAATTCGTTCTGGCAATAGTTGTATGGGCAATTTCGTTTGTAAATTTAGATCTGAGAATTCGTTCTGGCAATAGTTGTATGGGCATTTCGTTTTTGTAAATTTAGATCTGAGAATTCGTTTTGGCAATAGTTGTATGGGCATTTTCATTTTTGTAAAATTAGATCTGAGAATTCGTTCTGGCAATAGTTGTATGGGCAATTTCGTTTATAAATTTAGATCTGAGAATTCGTTCTGGCAATAGTTGTATGGGCATTTTTGTTTTTGTAAATTTAGATCTGAGAATTCGTTCTGGCCTTATTATGGCTATATTGGCTTCCTGCTTGAGATTTTTATTTGTTTATTGGTGAATTTAAATTTATGATCTATCCATTGAAAAAAAGAGAGCTAATCAATAGAGTAGATCAGTCAACACATTTCGGGTTCCAGAACTCACCCTATAGATTCTCTGCCTTTTGTTGATTAATTAAAATATATATCTGGTTATTCTTTTAATGAAAGTCTTATTATGTTCTTAATTAAATCTTATTCTTAAGTGTTTAGTTACCACCGTATCAATTCATTATTGTTGTCGTTTAAGTGTAACTCATTCCATTACTATTAGTTGAGTTCCTTTATTTCATTGTGGACATAATTAATTATTATAAATGAAACATGAATAAGTATAACACTTGGTCATGATGATTACTGTTGAAGCAATGCTCGGTTGATAGTGGTATAGGGTTTTTATTGATAATTTGTCAAATTGACTAGTTATATAGAGCTGTCTCGTTTTCTATGGTTATAATGGAATAGATCTATCTTTTTCCTTCCATAGAGTATTGATATTTTATATATCCTGTTGATTGCGAAAGTTGTTGTAACAAATGTTATTTGGAGATAAAAGTACTTCTGAAGGTCTTCCCTTTTACTGCCATCGTTGTAAGTTATTGATAACATAAAATTTATAATATTGTGTTAATTATGGATTTATGATTAGGGCGTGTCGAGACAATTAATGGTTCATCATCATTGTCAATTGAATTACAAGCTTAGATCATCGAATGAATGTTAATGTAAATTTTACCATGATTGCGTCAATAATTTTAGTATATGTCGTTAATTATCGATCTATGATTAAAGATGAATGTTAATTATTGCGTTAATGACAATTGGAACTATTCAATAAATTCATGATTGTAACTAATGATTAATTATCTTGTTAACTATTAAACCAGTCAAAGTTCAGACTTGCAAAATAAGGTCCCTTGAATGATGTTTAGAGGGTACCTTGATGACGAATCATGATCTAAAAGTTTCCGATTGGAATGGCCTTAAGACTCTTATAGGTTGTAGTCCATTGTTAAATTAATGTTGTACTTGGTTGTAACCATTATTTTCTTGGTTTGTTTGTGTCAGGCGGGATGTAGACACCTTCATGTTCCTCAGAACAATCGCCAGCCCTGAGACCTTAAATGGTTAAAATCGATGGGAACCTGGGCTTGAGCATTGCTTATGTGTCTTGGAGGTCCTAACCATTGCAGGGTAGGAAAGGTGGGAAGTCAGTCTTATTTTTAGTTAGTCTTACTTATTGTCGATTGATCATCGTTAATTGCATGCAGTCACTTGTTGTGCGTCTTATGTCGTCTTGTTGTGTTCATATTGGTTTGCATCTTATTCATCGTCAGGTGGTGACGTAGAGTCAAATGTGTTTATTTCCCTTGTACACATGTGCACACACTTGTAAAAAAAAATAAAAAAAAAATTGCACTTGTTATGAGAGGTTGTCGGCGTAACGAGCAGGATCGTTACATGTGGTATTAGAGCGGGTTCAACCCGCGACTTGGGATCGCTACAGCTTTCGTTGACATGATTTAATTATACTGTTGCGGATCAAGTTGACTGTGTGCGTGCAGGTAATCATGGTTAGAGGATTCCATGGAGGCAGATGATGGGGTGCTAGGGGAGGAGGCGTGACACCTCCAGTAGCATCCACACCTGAGGGGTCTAACCCCCAGGGAGACGAGCAAGTTCTCGAATAGGAGCAGATAGCAGTTGGCAATGTAGTCAGAATGATGAGATCCTTTCAATGCATGTCCAAGGCACTGATCATCCATTTGGATAGAGATGAGGCCAGAGCACCGGTGCCCGCTGAGGTTCAGCTGTGCACACCGGTAGTTACTAGTAGCATTCATCGTGAACTCGAGAAGGTCAAATTTCCTGAGTTATTTGGTGCCCCGGATGGCATAGCCACCGAGGAATGGTTGGAGAACATGGTGATGTGCTTTGCACTTTGCGATTATACCTCCAACATGAAAGTCTGCATGGCGGTCTTTCAACTGAAGGGAAGCGCTCTTCTATGGTGGAAGATGCTCCTACCACAACTGAACATGGTCGTTGAAGATGTGTCATGGGAACTATTCGAGGAACGATTCTGAGAGAGGTACCTTTTAGAGGAATTCATTGAGTGTCATCTCAATGAGTTCAACGCCTTACGACAGGGAGGTCATACGGTGCCCGAGTACGAGGCACATTTTATGGAGCTACTCTGGTATGCTCCACACCTTAACACAAAGAAAATTAAGGTTAGCAGGTTTGTGTTTGGCCTTAACGGCAGCCTGCGTGTGAAGGTTAGGATTTTGATGCCTCAAACCTTGCACGATGTCGTTTAGAAGGCCCTCATAGCTGAGGAAGAGCTTATCAGTGGAGGTCAGACCAGGACTCCAGCGAGACCAGCAGGGCAGGGTTCATCTAGGACACCACAGCATCAGACTCCAGCAAGACATACACCGAGATATTGTGGCTTCCAGAGGGGATCCACCTTCACTACACCCTGGCGATCGCTGCCTCAGCAGCAAATACCTTATCGGGGACCACAACATTTGCAGCAGTGTCACCCGCAGAAGCAACAGTTTAGGTCTGTTCAGCAGAACAGACCAAGGTTCCAAGCCAGTGGGCCGTCATCTTCTACTTCGGGTACCAGGACTACTGGGCCGAAGAAGGGGTTTTGGATGTGTGGGGAGACACACTACCAACGCGACTATCCTGTGGAGAGGACCAGAGTGTCCTGATCATCCGGACCCACTACGGTGGGAGATATAAGAAAGGCCCATCGGATTCATGTAGCGGTGAATAACTGCCAGGTAGAGCACCAGTCGACTGTGCTCGAGACAACAGGTACCATCGCTGACCAGACCCTTAGTGTTTGATAGATCTCAGTGCTACTGAGAGTTTCATTTCTGGTGCAGCACTAAAAAGGATTAAGGTAAAGGCAGTCAAACAGGATGAGTTTAGCTTCGTAGAAATGGCTTCGGGAGCCAAATAGAAATTTGGAGGAAAGGTTACAGGATGTGTCGTTAACCTAGGAGAGTTTGTCACGAGGACCAACTTGTACGTCACAATATTAGGATCTTATGACGTCGTGATTGGTATGGATTGGTTGGAATCGCATGAGGCGATACTCAACTACAAGACGAAATGGTTGAGCTTGGTTGATGATGAAGGACAGAGACGTGTGATTGTAGGACAGAACCAGGGAGTTTCCCTAAGGTTCGTCTCTTGCTTACAGTTACGGAAGAGTATGCGCAAGGGGTGCAAGATTTATGCTATCCTTGCACTAAATGAAAAGGGAGTAGCGAAAGGTATCAAACACCTTCTGGAGGTGAAGGAGTTTGCGGACGTATTTTCAGAGGAGTTACCTGGGATGCCATCGGAAAGGGAATTAGAGTTTACCATAGACCTGAAACTGGGGACCGAACCGATAGCAAGAGCGCCTTATCAGATGTCAACCCCGGAGTTGCAAGAGTTGAAAATTCAACTGAAGGAGTTGCTGGACCTGGGATTGATACATCCTAGTGTGTCACCGTGGGGTGCGCCGGTTATTTTCATATGAAAGAAGGACAGATCGTGGAGGCTTTGCATTGACTACCATCAACTAAACAAGGCCACGATCAAGAATCAGTATCCCTTGTCGAGAATCTATGATCTGTTCAATCAAATGAAGGGTGCGATGATGTTCTCCAAGATCGATTTACGATCAGGGTATCACCAGTTACAGATCAAGGAGGATGATGTCCCTAAGACCACTTTTAAAACAAGGTTTGGACATTACGAGTTTACTATTTTACCATTTGGATTGACAAACGCGCCAGGAGTATTTATGAGTTTGATGAATTGGGGTGTTCCGCGAATACTTGGAAAACTTCGTCCAAGTATTCATTGACTATATTTTGATCTACTCTTGGATGATGGAGGAGCATGACGAGCACTTGCGCTTGGTACTACAGTGCTTGCGAGAGCACAAATTGTATGGGAAGTTGTCCAAATGCTCTTTTTATCAACTGAGGATTCACTACTTAGGGCATGTCATCTCCGACGAAGGCATTGACATGGATCCAGCTAAGGTTGAGGCTATTATGGAATGGCCTGCACCGATGAATGTCACAGAAGTGTGTAGCTTTATGGGTTTAGCAGGATATTATCGATGGTTTGTCGAGGGATTTTCGAAGATAGCAAATCCGATCACGGAATTGCAGAAGAAAAACAAGAAGTTTGTTTGGACCGAGAAATGCGCGGAAGCATTTCGGAGGCTTAAAGAGTTGTTGACGACAACACCAATACTAAAGGTCTGACATGGACGTGGACCTCTTGGTATGTACAGACGCATCCAAGGAAGGCTTAGGTCGAGTCTTGATGCAAGATAGACAAGTAATCGCTTACATTTCGAGGAAACTGAGAAGGCATGAGGAGAACTACGTGACGCACAATTTGGAGTTATTAGCCTTAGTATATGCCTTGAAGGTTTGGAGACACTACCTTGTTGGATGAAAATTTGAACTAAAAACTGAACATTGTGGACTACAACACATTTTTACGCAAAGTGACCTGAACGTGCGACAACGACATTGGTCGGAATTTCTTAGCGAGTATGACTTTGAGATTACTTACATAAAGGGAATAGTGAACTGAGTGGTAGATTCTTTGAGTCAGAGACCACGCATCTTTACGGTGTTTCCTCTTCAGACGAATCTACATAAGAAGATTCTCACTTTACAGCGTGACGATGACTGGTACAAGGAGGTCGAGGGTTTTATTGGACAAAACACCATGATGGTACCACGATACAAGGGATTTTCATTTGATAGCGATGGTTTATTGAGGTTTAAAATTTGGATTTACGTACCACCAAATGACAAGTTGAGGATGTTGATCCTGAGCAAGGCTCATAGAGCAGTTTACATGGCTCACCCGGGAGTCACAAAGATGAGGGTAGACCTTAAGCCCTTATTCTTTTGGAAGGGAATGAAGGCTGACATAGTCAACTATGTGGCCAGATGTCTAGAGTGTCAGTAGGTAAAGGCTGAGCATAGACACCCAGTAGGATTACTTCAACCCCATGCCATCCTGGAATCGAAATGGGAGGTTATTTCGATGGATTTTATTGTTCGATTGCCACTGATGGCAAGGAGACATGACTCGATTTTCATAGTAGTAGACACTCTGACGAAGAGTGCTCACTTTATTCCTGTGCGTACGACGTATTAGGAACCTGACATAGCTAGAGTATTCTTCAGTGAGATTGTGAGGCTGCATGGCATGCCTAAGAAGATTATATCCAATCGAGGATTGGTGATTACTAAACGATTTTGGACGAGTTTCCAAGAGGCCCTGGAAACCCAACTTAATTTTAGTACTGCGTATCACCCAAAGACTAACAGACAGACTGAACGAATGAACCAAACCTTGGAGGACATGTTGCGCATGAACGTGATGGACCAACAAAAGAATTGGGAGGAATTCTTGCCACTAGTAGAGTTCACTTACAACAATAGTTACCAGAGCGCCATTAAGATGGCGCCTTTCGAGTTTCTTTATGGGCGACCATGTCGGATGCCCTTGATTTAGGATCGGCTTGAGGATAGGGTCTTGGTGGGACCAAAAGCGATCCAAGAAATGGAAGAGAAAATGCAAACCATAAGACAAAGGATTAAAGAAGCGCAGGATCGACAGAAGAGTTATGTTGATGCACACCGAGTTGACCGTAGTTACGAGGTCGACGATCGATTCTTCTTGCAGGTTAAACCGCATAAGAGTTCGATCAAGTTTGGAAAGAGAGATAAAATCTCTCCTAGGTTCATGGGACCTTTCAAGATTGTGGAGAGGAAGGGGCCCATGGCCTATCGACTAGCCTTGCCTGATTCCTTGAGGTGTATGCATGATGTTTTTCATGTATCTGTTTTGAGACACTATATTAGTGATCCTATACATGTGATTGACATGAGTTCCTTGAAGGTATCGGACAAGGGAGTGCTCACGGCTGAGCTGGTCGGCATCTTAGATCACTGTGTTCGACAGTTACGATGTCGAACGGTAGATCAGGTCAAGGTCCAGTGGGACCATTATAGTCCGCACTCGGCGACCTGGGAGGACGCATATGATATGCACCAACAGTTTCCATTTTTGTTTGATAGATAGACTTATGATACTATGATACACTTATTTTGACATTTATACTATGAAACTTCGGAACGAAGTTTAGACCAAGAGGGGGTGTATGTAACATCCCGCTCTGGTGCACCGAGAAAACTTATTCTTTGAAGACACTTGCTTGCAAGTGATCTGGAATTTTATGATAAGAAAACATTTATCCTTGATTATGATGCGATATGATAGATGACATGAAGTTTCACTGCTTTGACATGGACAGGTGCTATTGACTCAGTTTTACTGAGTGTGCAGGGTTTTTGACCTTGAGGATGTAGAGGCATCGACAGGACCCCTTAGACTCCGGATCAAGTCAGGGAGTGTGCTTTGGGGTTGATTGTTTACTGTGATTTTAGTATATTTGATTTGATGATATGATGTGGACATGTTATGATATGATTGTTGATGATGCAAGCTGATGATAGCTTGTTGACCAGACTCACATATCGAGTAAAGGGGCCACACATTATTTCCAGAGAGGTTGAGGGAGAGGTGTGGACAGAAGCCCTGCCATAGCCTACTAGCACTCCCGCCGTGGCTCGAACTGTAGGTTAACAATTACCTAGTTCGAGAGGATCCACGATGCCGTGAGGGAAGACTGCGACAGTCACTCACGATGATTCTAAGGGGCACGCAATAAGGTGGGGGCCTTATTCCTTAGAGCCCTTAGTCTCCCACAAGTTCACCTGGTGGAGTGTTGACTCCAGGGGTTATTGATGTCTACCAATTAGTCAAGTTGGCGAGTGGCACCCTTGGAGCAAGTGGTGCATCCTAAAGGGCACGTCGCGCAAAAGAAAAACAAGAAGTGAGTGGCACCCTTGGAGCACGTGGTGCATCCTAAAGGGCACATCATGCAAAAGAAACAAAAGAAGCGAGTGGCACCCTTGGAGGACGGGGTGCATCCTGAAGGGCACGTCGTGCAAAAGAAATGAACGAGACGAGTGGTACCGTTGGAGCACGTGGTGCATCTTGAAGGGCACGTCGCGTTGATGTTGATGAAGGAACAAGCCTATATGGCCCTAATACATTTAACACATTAAGAAATTCTTAAGCTACTTCCCTAATTAAATGTCACCTAGTTTAGAATCTAAGTCCTAAGTCTAAAACTTCTCAAGGTAAAATTTTGTCTAACCTTAAGAACAGACCCCATAAAAATAAAAATAAAAATTTAAACTAAAAACCACTTAAGTAATAGTTTTAGCCTTCATAAATTTTTGGGGTAAAATGAAGAGAGTATTAATTTAATTAAAATCCATGGTTTTAAATTGTAAAGAAGAAATAAATTATTTAAATTGTGAAAGTGTAAAAAGATTTTAAATTAATAATAAAAGGAAAAGAGGAAAACACGCAACTGCCATTTTGGCTTTATTTAAAAGGGGAAAGAAGGGAAAAATAAAAATTAGGAAACTAAGAATTGGAAGAAACATAATAAAGGAAAGAAGGAAACTTATGGTAAAAAGCAAGGTCAACATAGTAAGGAATCTGCAATTAAGAACCTTCTAAAATGAACTAAATTAACAACGTCTTTTTAGGGAAAGTATTTAAACCTGAAGGGGAATCTAGGAACACCTAGGAGAAATTATAGGAGCAACTCTAAGTGGGTAAGGGAAATGAGTCATTTAATAAATTAAAGAAAATAAATTTTGGAGGAAAGTGGGGGATGAATGACACTTGTACGATGGAGAAATTTTAGATGATTTCATTAAAACTTAAATTAAAAAGGGATTTAGGGAAAGTTTGAAGGTCTAAAACTCTATAAAAGAAAGGGAAGAGAAGGAAGAAGGGAATCGAATGTTAGCATAACGTTACGTTGCCGGAATTGTGACTTGACTAATTACTTGAGGAGAGTTGGGATTTTCTATCTTGGATAGGAGTGGTAGCTCGGCCTTGCGAGGTGAGCTGGGAAGCTAGACAGACCATCTAGATTGTGTGTGGCCCCTTTGCGGCTCGGGGGGCTAAGGGGGAAGCAGAGTACCCTTAGCGATTGGATGGGAGGTACCGGTGTAGTCTCGACGGTCGGCGAGGGGAGCGGCACAGAGCGTGCGGTCATCATTCGAGGCGAGAGTTAAGGCAACAATAT
The DNA here is from genome assembly GCA_009831015.1 of Picea engelmannii. NCBI lineage: Eukaryota > Viridiplantae > Streptophyta > Pinopsida > Pinales > Pinaceae > Picea > Picea engelmannii. Next base: position 256,346 of record ML813360.1, on the reverse strand, counting down.
GTTTTTCATTTTGCATGATAGAAGGTATTAGGACCTTGGCCCTCTCTTATTGTTATCACCATTTTTGTATTAGCATTGTGAGATGAAAAATACTTAACTTCAATCTGCTTGGGTTCTCATTGGATTGATTGGTTTTCTTGCCTTGTTCTTCGACGATTGAAATTGTGTTACAGTTATAAAATATTTCTTCTTACTCTGTTGTTGCATGTCAGTTGGGATAAAAGAGATTTTATGGCTATGTGTATATATGACTGGGGGCATTTTATATCACTATGGGCGTATTACACTTTACAGTGGGCATTTTTATGTTAATGGGAGTTTTATATCATTGTGGGCATAATACACATTACAGTGGGCATTTTTATGTTAATGGGGGCATTTTACACCACTGTGGACGTTTATATATTACAGTGGGCATATTTATATTGATGTGGGCGTTTTTATATGACTGTGGGCGTTTATAAATTGATGTGGGCATTTTTAGATGACTGTGGGTGTTTATAAATTTCTGTGGGCGTTTTTATATTGATGTGGGTGTTTTTATATGACTGTGGGAATTTATAAATTTCTGTGGGCATTTTTATATTGATGTGGGCATTTTTAGATGATTGTGGGCATTTATAAATTTCTGTGGGCATTTTTATATTGATGTGGGTGTTTTTATATTACTATGGGTGTTTTCTATTACTGTGGGCGTTTGTATACAACTGTGGGCATTTTTGTTTTTGAAAATTTAGATCTGAGAATTCGTTATGGCAATAGTTGTATGGGAATTTTCATTTTTGTAAAATTAGTTCTAAGAATTCGTTCTGGCAATAGTTGTATGGGCAATTTCGTTTGTAAATTTAGATCTGAGAATTTGTTCTGGCAATAGTTTTATGGGCATTTGGTTTTTGTAAATTTAGATCTGAGAATTCGTTCTGGCAATAGTTGTATGGGCATTTTCATTTTTGTAAAATTAGATCTAAGAATTCGTTCTGGCAATAGTTGTATGGGCAATTTTGTTTGTAAATTTAGATCTAAGAATTCATTCTGGCAATAGTTGTATGGGCATTTTTGTTTTTGTAAATTTAGATCTGAGAATTCGTTCTGGTCTTATTATGGCTATATTGGCTTCCTACTTGAGATTTTTACTTGTTTATTGGTGAATTTAAATTTATGATTTATCTATTGAAAAAAAGAGAGCTAGTCAATAGCGTAGATCAGTCAACACGTTTCGGGTTCCAGAACTCACCCTATGGATTCTCTGCCTTTCGTTGATTAATTAAAATATATATCTGGTTATTCTTTTAATGAAAGTTTTATTATGTTCTTAATTAAATCTTATTCTTAAGTGTTTAGTTACCACCGTATCAATTCATTATTGTTGTTGTTTAAGTGTAACTCATTCCATTACTATTAGTTGAGTTCCTTTATTTCATTGTGGACATAATTAATTATTATAAATGAAACATGAATAAGTATAACACTTGGTCATGATGATTACTGTTGAAGCAATGCTTGGTTGATAATGATATAGGTTTTTTATTGATAATTTGTCAAATTGACCGATTATATAGAGTTGTCTCATTTTCTATGGTTATAATGGAGTAGATCTATCCTTTTCCTTCCATAGAGTATTGATATTTTATATATCCTATTGATTGTGAAAGTTGTTGTAACAAATGTTATTTGGAGATAAAGGTACTTCTGAAGGTCTTCCCTTTTACTACCATCATTGTAAGTTATTGATAACATAAAATTTATAATATTGCATTAATTATGGATTTATGATTAGGGCATGTCGAGACAATTAATGGTTCATAATCATTGTCAATCGAATTACAAGCTTAGATCATCGAATGAATGTTAATGTAAATTTTACCATGATTGCGTCAATAATTTTAGTATATGTCGTTAATTATCAGTCTATGATTAAAGATGAATGTTAATTATTGCGTTAATGACAATTTGAACTATTCAATAAATTCATGATTGTAACTAATGATTAATTATCTTCTTAACTATTAAACCAGTCAAAGTTCAGACTTGCAAAATAAGGTCCCTTGAATGATGTTTAGAGGGTACCTTGATGACGAATCATGATCTAAAAGTTGTCGATTGGAATGGCCTTAAGACTCTTATAGGTTGTAGTCCATTGTT
>ML813360.1:204268-219363 GCA_009831015.1 Picea engelmannii | reverse complement strand
GAGTTCTGCGGGGTGCAGTCGGGTTGAGTCCGGGATGGTGCAGTCGCAGGGTTGTTTGAAGAGACAGTGATCGGTTATGATGACCATAGCAGGAAGGAATATTATGAAGGGAGAAAATACTTCAGAGAACTCCTTAGAGTGCGAGCGAACCTGAGGCGAAATACCTTGGGCAGAGAAGGGGAGAGACTGGCCCATTTAGCCGGGAATCGTGAGGACGAGTTGGTTAACTTCGGCCACCGTTCCTTTCCTTATCAGGGTTCAACGGTCATTGACGGAGCACGCCACTTCGGGCCTCGCGACCTCGGGACTTTGGGTCTCAGGAGGGGAGACGACTGACGACCGAGGCGCGATGTCACGAGAAGCGAGACCGCAGGATCGGCATTTCGGGATTTCTGAGTCCGGGTGCGAGAGGACACATCCTCCGAGCGGCGAGAAGCGAAGAAGAAAGAGTCAACGTTGACTTTCTTCGGTCTCGGGAATCCGGGAAAGAGGCATTCGACGTCGGGACTCGCGAGAGGCGAGACTCCGATCCTTTTCCCCAGGCAAGTTATAAAAGGGGAAGTGTGTGTGAGAAAGACTGTGGGTTGCGAAACCCCGAAAAAGGGGAGGAAGAGTGTCAACTCTTCGGGCCGAGGATTTGTGAAGGTCCTGGTGGGGCGACCGTGCTCGCGAGGGGCAGGGTGCCGTCATTATGACATATATTTAATCATGTCCCTCATAGGAATATGATTTGAAGAAGTATACAAGAAGCCCCATAGGTGTGGTCATGAAGCCCCAAGTTGTGTGAGGAAAAGAAGATGAAGGACATTGCAAGTACATGAAAAACTCTCATAGACGGATATTCCTCGTCATATCGTTTCCAACGGTAGGTGGTAAATCATGTGGTTCCTCATGGTTGAGAAGTTATTCCCTCTTAAAGATGAAGCCTTGAAGTATGGATGAGAAGTTACAATTCGACCCCAAAATTAATTAAAGGAGAAAAAGTTGTTGAAACAAAAAGTTACAGGTGGGCCCTAAAGTCAAATAAAGGAGGCACTTAGAAAAGTATAAATACATATCAATGACCTCTCATTTTTTCATCCAATCAAGTGTGTGTTTTTGTATGGAGCTATCATAAGTGGGTATGCAATTGTTCTAGAAGGATTAACTAGCTCAGAAAATCAAATTTGACCTAGGAGAAAGGTCGAGGAGACCAATGACTTTTCTGAGGTTATCTGTGTGTGGCAATGGAGGAAGGTGTGGATTTTTGAGGTTATATGTGGGTTTCATTGGAGAAAGGAAGGGATGATGCCATCTTGTTGATCTCTGTTGAAATTTTTTGAAGAAGGTTCCATTCTCTTGATGTTTAAGTTGAGAAAGGTATGATGATTAGATATCTGATGTACTAGGGTTTTTACAGAATGAACGGTATGTCTTTATGTATTTTTTTAGGGTTAAATATTGAAGATTATGGTATATTCTTGATGCATATATTGGAGAGTCTTTGGCACATGGATAGAGACATATGTTGGTGATTTTGGGAATATGATTTGAGGCATAGCTTTGGTACATGGTTTATGGTTTATCATAGATGTTATGTCACATGCTTGAGGCATATTTTGGCACATTCTTGGTACATGGTTTGAGGCATATCTTGGTCATGTTGGGAATGTGTTTTCAAATATTCTCTTGGTGATATTGGCATATGATATATGTGAATGGATCTAGTTTGATGATGTTGTTGTATCTATATCAATGACAGTGACAGGTTGAGTATCAGTGAAAATGATAGGTTGATTATCAGTGATAGTAACAAGTTGAGTATCAGTGATAGTGACAAGTTTATTATCAGTGACAGTGAGAGGATGAGTATTAGTGACAGTGATAGGTTTATTATCAGTGACAGTGACAGGTTGAGTATCAGTTACAGTGACAGGTTAATTATCAATGAGAGTGACAGGTTGATTATTAATGATGGTTTCAATGACAGGTTGAGCCTCCATTTATATTTTAGAGAGGTAGAAAGGGTAAAGGAAAGGGGGTTGGATCCTCCTTCCAATTGGAGCTGAAGAATCTATGGAGTTGTAGCTTCCTTAAGGTTGGATCCTGCAAACTAGGGGTTTGGTGCCTCCTTCTAGTTGGTTCTAGAAAATATTGGAAGTTGTAGCTTCCTTTGAATGTAATCTTTTTATTATATAAGAAAACTATTATGTGGATTTCCACGTAAATTTGTTGTGCATTGTGTATTTCATCTTCTGCTCCTATTGTATATTGGATACATTATTTGATTGAAAAAAAAGTTGTAAAAAGTGTTAAATTGTACTTGATTCTGATTCACCCACCCTCTTAGTATCAACAATTGGTATTGGAATCGGTTACCTTCAGAACAATCTAATCATTGAAAGAAAGAACGTGAGAAAAAATGGAAGGCCACATTCGAAATGGGATTCCACCATTTGATGGAAACAATTATGCATGTTGGAGAAAAAGAATGCAAACTTACTTGAAAAATTTAGGAGTATATAGCTGGCTCTCAGTTTTGAATGGCTATAAAGTTCTGAAAAACACTCTAACCGATCAAGATGAGAATAAATTAATGAGTTGTAATTCAAAATCTATGCATGTTATCATGAGTGGATTGACACCAATTGTTTCTAGCAAGGTGGTGGGTTGCAACACATCTAAAGAGGTTTGGGACAAACTTAAAAATATTTATGAAGGTGATCTAAAGGTCAAGCTCCAATGACACAGAGAACAGTTTGAAAATATGAAAATGGATGAAAAAGAAGATATTGCAACCTATTTCCTCAAAGTAGATGAAGTTTTCAATGCCATCAGAGTATTAGAAGAAGAATTCAAAGAATATTTGGTTGTACAGAAAGTGTTGAGATCACTTCCTTTGAGATATGATGCAAAGGCCTCGACCATTGAAGAAACTAGGAATTTGACCAAATTAAGAATGGATGAGCTACATGGGATCCTCACAGCATATGAAATGAGAATAGATACCAAAAATGGACAGCCAAACAAAGAATCAGCTTTTAAAGCCACAAATAAAACAAGGAACAAAGAACATAAGGTAGAACAAAATATAGGCGATGAATCCAATGAAGAAGAATCAAATTCCGTAAGGAATCTCAAGAGGGGAACCAGAAAATACAAAGGTAAGTTACCTTTTAAATGATTAAATTATGGTATAATAGGACATTATGATAAGAAATTTCCTTTTGAAGAAAAGAAAAACTTCGACAAGAAAAAGAGCCTTTACTCCAAGGAGGACAATAGTTCTTCATATGAAAGCGATGGAGAAGAAAGGGATGTAAGGGAAGTTCTCTTCATAACTCAAGAAAATCATAATGATGACCACAAAAATTTTGAAACAGATGAACTCAATTATGGAGAAGAATCTAATGAAGAGACCAAAGAAACAAACATAGAGTCTTTCTGGGGAGGAAAAGACTTAATAGAAAGTGAACAGGAAGTTTATGACAATGTGGAAAAATTGAAGCATGATGAAAAAGAAAATAACAAGATCAGAAACAAAAATAGAGAATTAAAAAAAGAATTGAGTAGTTGCGAAGAAGAGAATCATGAGCTTGAAAAGACAATAATAGTTTGAAGACAAAAGACACAAATAAAAAGGACAATAAATATGAAGGAAATTCTAGAAACTATGCAAATACCTTAAGAAGTCGAATCAACAATTAAAAGGGAGTTGAAGAAAAACATGAACATGACACCTCCAGCTGGAACAGAAGATCAGAATTTAGAAGGGGCGAGACACCAAAAAGTTCCTTTCCTACCAGGTATGAGAATATTTTTCTCGGTCATTGTTATACTTTCATAAACTTTAGACACAAAGAAATCGACTGTAAAATCAATGCAAGAAACAATTATATGAGAAACATAAATGATTATGGATATCCAAGGGACAATCATGTAAATGGTAGATCTGGAAATTCCTATGGATCTATCAATAGAGATTACAATCCATATTATCCACTAATGGATCAAAATAGTGTATGCTACAAATGCAATAATCTTGGCCACAAAGCACGTGATTACAGAGATATGAAAGAGTATGCTCCTATGCCAACCACAGTATGGAAAAGGATAGAGAATCAAATCAAGGAAAGTTGTCAATTAGCATTGATTGTTGAAGATAAAGAAGATGAATAGTACATAGACAATGGGTGCTCAACAACATGACTGGGGAACAAAACAAATTCATCAACCTAAAAAAAGGAAAAAATGACAGAGTGGCATTTCCCAAATTCCCCATGAATTTAACAAAATAAATTGGGGCTTTGCCCAATTTGACTCAGTTGCTCCCAATTCCACCACGAAAATTCTGTAACTCAAAATTTGTCCATCTACAGATCCAAATTTATTCATTCTACAAATAAAATTTGTAAATTTCCATTATCTAGTTAAATTTCCCCAGCCTGCTTGTGAAATTGCTCTCAATTTCACTACTGTAATTTCAAAAAATGAATTGCAGACATCCTCCGCAACTACATTTCGAAAATTTTCGCCATGTTCTATGTTAATTGGGTCCATGCATGCTCAGTGTTGAAAACTGGAGCTCTGAAACCACTTTGTAACATCCCCATCCACCTAGGTTGAGCCATGCCACACAAAAATCTCCCAATTATCACTCTGGTACCATTAAATTTACTGATATGCTATGTAATGTCCCCATTACCAGAAATGCAACAAATATCCCAAAATACGATTTAATTAAATAGATGCTCTGGATATGAATAGATTTATGCGGAATAAAAACAACACACAACAACAACAATTCATACACATAATTAATAACAGATATTCCATAATAGAAAACTCATAATTACACACACAGTAATTGAAATAAGCACATGATAGACACTTATCTCATGAAATAAACACCAAATGCATGAAAACCTTCCACGTTCCTCAAATTCATAGACCACACTACTCATAATCTTAGGAGTGGGTCACCCCTGAGCTAGGGCTAACCTCTACCTAGGAAAAGGAATTTCTAATCCAGTCTAAGGTCTATCAATCAACAACAATTCTCATATTCAGGTGCCAAATCTAGAAACCAACCTATAGTCCCTCATCCCCCACATGTTTGTCCCACCCTAGAATGTGTGTCCCTTCTCTGCTCAATAGTCCTTCCATTGCCTCACTTCCCTTCTGGGGCTTCAACAATGGGCCAGACAGGGAGTCTCAGAGCCCTGTAGTTGCATCTTGGCACCTTGGAAATTAATTCCCAATAGTTCTCTCACCTAGAGAGAATGCTCATGGACCTGAAAACCCGCTTCTTCAACCACGGGCCTGGAAACCTGCCTCTTCAACCAAAGGCATTAAAACCTACCTTTTCAACCACATGCCTAACAACCAACCTCTTCATTAGAAACCTTATTAGGTACATGTACCACAATGGGAACCGTAGTGTACCATGGATGATAGGAGAGAATGATGGAGTCTTCCTCCCGAAATGATGGGAAATACAATAAATCTCCCTCTTATAAATGCATGTGCCATTTACGACACATGGAACTCAAGGAATGCACTTGTCCCCACTTAAGAAACTTAGGATATATTAATATCCATGACTTTAGCTTTAAGGAATATTAATACAATATTCCATTCGGCTTGAGCCCCCTTCGCTTAGCTCTTTTCTAGACTCTTAGCCCCCCTTTCCTTATCTAGTGGAATTTAGCCCCCCATCTCTCTTGTTGGGTCAGTCTGCAGCAGTGATGTAGTTTATTATTAGTATGAGTGTTTACATATTACAATAATAGGAATGCTGGACTTTTAGAAATCCACGCTCTCCAACCTAATAATCACATAGGCACTCTATCCTATAATATTCTAGCTCACAATATTGTAAAACATATATAAAATTACACTGGGGATTAACTTGGGGTATTACATGTATCTATTAGGGATGTGGTTCTTTCCATGTGTAGATCAAAATCACTCATTCCTTGTCCCTACCCTCCCATCTAATTCTAATGAAAACATCATATATAGGAGGATAGACCAAGTTATTGTGAAGTATCCCCTCTTTGTGTGCTAACCAAATGAAAATGAATGGGGGGAATTCTAGTGCTAGGGCATAACATATTTTTCTCTTTTGTGTAGCCACATTAATATGCAAGGATTTTGATCATGGTCACGAAAAAAAAACCATTGGTTACGTGAAAAGCAATGAAAAATCCCTATATATGAATGGCATCTAGAGGCAATAAAAAAATACAAGATTCAACTAGGGAGGAGCAATGCTTACATGGAATATAGGACAATTGGAAAATGGAAAGCAAGTGGTTGAATATGGACCATGGCCTCTTTGATCGTAGTTGACAGAAGGGGATCTCTACAATGCTTGGTTTGAATCGATGGTTAGCATGCTATAATGAAATTAGCAAAATGTGGAATGAATAATAAATTTTCTTTGTCACTTTTATAAAGAAAAGTTGACTCGTTTCGCCCCTTTTTCACTTTTTTAAAAGGTCGATTGGCATATGTTGCACTTGGAGAAACTTTGTACTATTGTTGTTTGTCACATTCTTATAATTTTTCTTTTGGTTGATAATTTTGGTGTGTTTCACCCTTGAATTTTATTTTTTTTAGCTTGCAATATTTTGCAAAAGAGAAAATTTTCATGATGCGCCAAGTTTGTAACATCCCCACTATAATACCTATTTTATTTAATGCATAATGTAAATAGGAATATGGTTTTGGCCAAGCGATGTAATATGTTAAATGCATTTTATGTTTTTAATAAATATAATGTAATACCAGGTGTTGGGATATGGACAGTGTGGGGGTTGATTAATCCACAAGAGAGGGTGAATTCCTAGAGAGTGTCCAAGAAGGGTCCAAAGGGAAATAATTATGGGTGTTAATCCAAACCCAGTTTTCTGAATTTATTTATCATTGGGGAAAACTTCTATTTCATCTTGAGTGTGTGAGATCCCAATCATTAAACTCATGTAAGAGGGTGGGTGTGAGAGTCGCATCCCATAGTTATTGGAAAGCATGGGGAAGAAGCAATTAGCATTGGGAAGAGTGAGCAGTCAATGTTCTAGAAAGATAGAAGAAATTTGTATGGGTTGTCACAAGAAATTTTTAGACATTTAGTTTTTAACATGAACAACAAGAGAGAATAGGAAAGAAGATATAGGGAGCCGGAACAACAAGAATGGGAAAATTTTGGACCATGTTGGAGCATACTGGAGTGTATTTGGAGATGGAAAAATGAAGATCCAGGTTGTTAAGCCTGAAGAGTGAACTCCTGGGTGAGTTTCACTATATCAACAAGTGTTTGTTGTTGTTTTTTTTTGTTATTTTTCCTAGCAGTGATTTCCCTTAAGTTCCCAGCTGAGAGATTCCTAACTACTTGTTCTAGAGATACCTCGATAAATGAATGGGATGCCATATGGAATGAGAGTAGTGACAGGGTATATTCCTTGGGTTGGGAAGGTCAAGAGGAAGAGAGATGGAGAAATTTGGGATTTTTGTAGGAGAGAACCAATGGGTTGAGTGATATTGAGCTATAAGGGGACTATGAGAGGCACCCTTCTTTTGTGGATTCTTAGCCTCGGATAGAAGGTGACTTACTATTTATATTTGGAACAACAAGTCTATGGTTGGGTGGAACATCCTTCCCAAGAAATCGGTTGCACAAATGTTTTATAAAGATAAGTGTTTATCTATTTTCGTTCAGTTATTTACGAGTTCATGGTTGTGCAATTACTATGTGCACGAGAATGGTTTTATTTGGTTGTCATAGACATTTTATCAATTGAATTTATGATTTTTTAGAATCTTGTAGTTGCATTTAATTATGGGTGTTAGAAATTAGTTGAATATATGTTTAAATCATAGCTGGTAAGCTACAAGATTTTTATCAGCAAAAGAAAATTTTGTTTTATGTTTATTTCTGCATAGTAATGTTCCCTGGTTAAGTTGGGGGACTTTACAAAATGGTATCAGAGCTCAAGGTTCAACACTGAAATTGCATGGTCTAGGAGATAGCATGAATTGAGTATATTTGTGGTTGTAGATTTTTTTCCTATGATGGACTTGGGGGAAAATGGTGATCAAAAGTGAAATCCCTGAATTATGAGTAGATTTTCAAGTGTCAGTGCTTCAAATTAGTCAAAGAAGATCATTCATGGCATCGAGTTATAGGTTGCAGGGAATATTTTTTCTTAGAGGGTTGAAATAATGTAAGTTTCATGATGGTCGTGAAGCTTTGAAATCAACAACCTAGATTAATTTGACCTGGAGAATCAGCGGTCGAGATTCAGTCATAGAGGGTTCGTTTGGGAAGAATGTTTTGGAAAGACTTCAGATTCGGGAATGGGGTTGAGTCTGAAGGGAGGAGCTCGATGACACAATACCAAAGTAATAAGAGTTGTCAGATCAATCATATTCTTTCTCAGCTGTAGACTTCTCGTAAGGATGGTTTTGGAAGGTCTAAATTCAGGCATAAGGTCGATTCTGAAGAAGAGAGCTTGATGGAATAAGTTGAGATGATCCTGGTCTTTGATTGAGATTTGGTAGTTCTCATAGTCATTGGATTTCTCAAAATAGTAGAATCAAAAAGAATCGTTTGGAAGGTTGAGGGAAAGGTAATTTCACCTTCTGAAGGAGTCAATCTGACTGAGGTAACCAGTGTGTAGTTTTGAGGGCTTGAGATGATCGTGGTCATTGATCAGCATGATTTCTAACTGTCTGATCTATCAAACGAGCATGTTGTCTTGAATGGGTTAAGGGTGGTGTATAATTCCACGTAAGTCGCCATGTCATCATACCATGTCAAAGTACACATCATCAAGAGTGGGGTGAATCAAGGAATGCCGCATAGTGGTCGTGTACAAGTCTGTGGAAGGAGGTTGTCAGAGGTGTCCTTTTGCAGAAGAGTATTCGGAAGTCTCAAGGAAGGTTTCTGATAGGGAGTCTGACATTGTTTCGAACTAGTAGTTTAAAGGGAGTTTGAGAGTGCTTCAGACTACGATATTCAGAGAATTCGCATACCCAACAATTGAATCTCCAATGGGAAGTGTCCAAGAAATAACTTCGACAAGCATGCAGAGGTCTAGCTACAGCTTGGCAAAGCCCAAAATATCAACGATTGGGATTGATTCCTATTTTGAGAGAAACAGTCTAGATCTAAAGACTGTTACAGCAGTAATTTAGCAAATTTGTCTATGAAAATTCTAGTTTTCAAAGGTCTTCATCTTGCAAGGCATTTTTTAGGGCTTAAACAACGTTTTTAGAAAATCAAATTTTATAAAATTATGTGTCCTTCCAATACACAAAGTTTCTTCTTCTAAAATGATAGATCTTAGAGAGATATTTTCAACAAGCTAAATAGTTCACGAAACAGAGCTTGTATGAGGGATATACAACCAGAATGGTCAAGGGTCAAATTTAGTACAAAATTTCTTGTAGAGGGAATAACTCCTAGCTCAAGAGTTAGTTTGGGACCCAAAAAAAGTCTATGGAAATATCATGGACTATAGAAGTCAGTTGTGAATCCATATCTTAGTTATGGGTATCTGAAGTTTTGATGGGAGAGAAAGAAAACATATGTAGCATGCAGTGATATAAAAGGGAAAATTGTCAAAACTTTTGAAGACCGTAACTTTTTGCTCGAAACTCGGAATTGTGAAAATAAATTTTTGTTGGAAAGATGTTGAGGAGAAGAATCCATCTATTAACCCGGAAAATTAATTTGAGCAGAAAATGTTGCAGCCAACTCAAAAGAAGATGACTGGTGGAATTAAAGGTTAAAAAAAAAAATTATGAATTACTTTTCCAAATTGTGTATGTGTTTATTTTTATCTAACAAAAATTGTTTGCATGCACATTTTCTACAGAATTAGAGGTTTAGAGAATTAGTTTGGTTTTTATATGAGAACCACAACGATGGAATATTCCCAAGGGTCCTACAATCATGAGGATGAGTTTAGAGGTTTGCATGTCAGCATGTGTAATGTTGAGACATAGTCAAATGGAAGAAGAGGCACGCAAGAGCCTATGACTATGAGAAGCCTAGATAGGGAAGTGAAAATCTATAGAGATGATAATGAAAAGATTATGAAGGCTCAAGAAGAGTTACTTCATAGATTGAACATGTTGCAAAAGAAATACAAAAAGGACTTTGGCACAAAGCCCGAAGCTAGTGCTAGAAACGTGACAGCATCCAAATCCCATAGTAGAAGGGATGGGCATGGGAATGATAGGTAATACAAGAGTATAAGCAGGAGCCATGATTCTCGAGAGAAATCCACTAAGAGATCTCATGCTAGTTCAGGTCCAGGGAGTAGCCCAAGTGTTTCCCCTGTCAGAAGGAAAAGGAGAAGGCCTGAGGGAAACATATTGCAAGGTGAACTCAAGAAAATCAAGCCACCTACTTTCATATATGAGCATAGGAGGAGAGAATATTCCAAGACCTAGCTATTGGAAATGAAGAAATATTTCCAACTGCATGATTACCCCTCCAAGGTATAAACAATAATTGCAACCTAACACTTGCAATTAAAGGCATCCATGTGGTTGGATCAGCTTAAGTAATCCAAGCATCTTAATGAGAAGAGGGTATCAAGGAGGAATTTCAAAGGAAATTTCCAAGAGAAATATTTTTCTGAGCATTACTATGAGAGGAACATGAAAGAGTTATTTGAACTCAAGTTGGGAAGCATTTCAATGAACAAATATGAAAAGAGGTTCTTTAAACTGTTGAAGTATGTTGAATTCATAAAGGATGAGAAAGTCAAAATTCAAAGGTTTTTCAATGGGTTACCCTCCTTCTACAATGACAAGATACAATATGATAACCCCAAAACTTTGGAGGAGACCATAAAGAGAGAAAGGTATCTCTATGAGAAAAGTAAAGGAAAGAGGGAGTAAAGGGAGAAAGGTTTTAAGACACCCTTTTTCAAGAACAACTCCAAAGTCAATCAACAAGGGTAGTCATCCCAAAATGAAAACAAGACAACAAATGATTTTGGGAAAAGGACAAGGCAACAGCCTGTACAATGTTAGGGATGTGATGGGATTCACTTTTATAAGGATTTCCCTCACAAAAGAGAAAGGATGAGAAATGTTCACAAAATTCGGGAGGCTGAAACAATGGAAGACATGGGAGGAAGCATTCCAAGGATTTATGCAGCCTTGGACAATAAGCAAGCAGAATACCAGTCACCTGTGATTGAAGTGGAAGGTAACATCAATAATTAGCCCATGGAAATTTTAATTGATTCTGGAGCTAGCCATAGTTACATAAACTCTAATATTATTGAAAGATTTCATTTTCAAAGGAGTAAGCATACAAAATCTTGGTTAGTTCATTTGGAAATGGAGTCTACGAGAAACATCAATGAGTTGGTTAAATATTGTCCAATAGACATGATCGGACTCAGTACAAAGGTAAATGTGAACATTATACCTTTGGGTCCATATGACTGTCTAATTAGCATGGATTGGTTGGAAAACACCATGTTGTCCTAGATTGTTACAACAAGAAAATCACTTGTATTGATGAGAAAGGGCATCAAGGAAAGATACAATTCATTCAAAGAATTGTAGTTGTTAGAGAAATATGATCCATGCTGCTGAAAAAGAGTTTCAGGAAAGGATGAAAAAAAATTGCAGCCCACATGAAAGAGGAAGCTTAAGATAAAATGGTCAGTCTTGAAAACCATCCAATCTTGAGAGATTTTACAGATGTTTTTGAGGAAATCCTAGGGATACCACCAAAGAGGGATATCAATTTCTCTATTGATTTGGTGTTAGGTGCTGCCCCAATTTCCAAGTCACCTTCTAGAATGGGCACACCAAAATTGAAAGAGTTGCAGATGTAGCTAGAAGAACTCTTGAAGAAGGAGTACATATTCCCAAGTGTATCACCTTGGCGAGCCCCGGTTCTTTTTGTGAAGAATAAATATGGACCCTTAAGGTTGTGTATTGATTTCAGATAGCTAAACAAGGTCACAATAAAGAACAAGTATCATTTATTGAGAATTGATGATTATTTGATCAATTGAAGGGTGCGAGAATTTTTTCCAAGATTGACTTGAGATATAGCTATCATCAAGTGAGGATTAAAAAAGAAGATATAAACAAAACAACATTTAGAATAAGGTATGAGAATTATGAATTCACGGTAGTTCCATTTGGACTATCAAATGCCTCGACTGTTTTTCTGTGTCTAATGAATGTAGTGTTCAGGGAGTACCTAGACAAGTTTCTAATTATTTCTTTAAATGATATTCTCATATACTCTAAGTCTGAAGAGAAGCATGAGGAGCATCTAATAATGGTGCTAAAGGTTTTAAGGGAGCATAAGTTGTATGCCAATCTAAGTAAGTGCATATTTTATCAAAAGAAGATCCATTACTTGGGGCATATTATTTTAGTGGATGGGATAGCAATTGATATTGATAAGATATAGTCCATTAGAGGATGGTCAACACCAAAAAATGTCATGGAGGTCAAATCATTTATGGGTATTGTGGGTTATTACCAAAGATTCATAAAAGGATTTTCAAAGAATGCAAGCCCAAACACTTCATTGCAAAAGAAAGGACTGAAATTTGAGTGGACGCCAAAATGTGAAGAGGGTTTCTAGAAATTGAAAACCATTTTGATAAGTGTGCCCATATTACATAGTGTAGACCCAAATGAAGACTTTTTAGTGTGTATAGGTGCATGCAAGGAAGGGCTCGGTGGAGTCCTTAGTCAAAAAGAACATGTGGTATGTTTTGAGTCCTAGAAACTAAAGGAGCATGAGAGAAATTATGCTACTCATGATCTATAGTTAGTAGAAATTGTACATGATTTAAAAATGTGGAGACATCACCTCATGGGAAATAGGTTTGAGCTAAGAATAGACCATTGTGGTCTAAAACATTTATTTGGACAATCAACATTAAATTCCAGGAAAACTAGATGGCTGGAGTTTCTTAGTGAGTACGGTTTTGAAATTAAACATATTAAGGGAAAAGAAAAGAAGGTGGCTGATGCACTCAGCAGAAGAGCCCATGAAGTGAATGTTTCAGCCATCAACATGTACAAGATAGATTTGAAGGACAAAATTACTGAAGCAACAAATTCAAATCCGATTTATTTGCAATTAAAGCAAAACTTACAGCAAGAAAATTCACAACAGAAAATTAAAAATTATGAATTAAAAAATGATGGAATCCTCTTGTATAGGGGAAAGGTGTATGTGTCAAATTCCACAGAGATGAAAAATATCGTGTTGAGATAAATTCACAACGTGCAATATGTTGGGAACCCGGGATATTAGAAATCTATTACAGTTGTAAGGAGCCAATAGTTTTGGCCGAGAATGAAGAAAGAAGTGGTTGATTACATAGTCTAGAGTGCCAAAAAGTGGAAACATAGCGCAAACATCTAGTGAGGCTATTGCAGCCATTTCTCATTCCATAATGGAAGTGGAAAGTGGTTACAGTAGGTTTTATTACAAAGCTACCTAGAACAGTGAAGCAACATGATTCCATGATGGCGGTGGTGGACAAATTGACTAAGGTGACACATTTCATTCCTGTAAAGACAACACACAAGGTAGAAAATATTGCAGAGATTTACATGAAGGAAGTTGTCAGGCTACATGGAGTGCCTAAGGAAATAGTTTTAGACAGAGATTCCAAGTTTACATCCAAATTTTGACAAGGTTTGTTCAAAGGATTTGGGACGAATATGAATTTTAGTATGGCATATCACCCACAGTCAAATGGGAAAATAGAGATGACTAATAGAATAATTGAGGACATACTCAGAACGCATGTGATGGATCAGCCATCAAAATGGGAAGACTATATCAACTTAGTGGAGTTTGCTTTTAATAATGGGTATAAAACCTCAATAAAAATGATCTCATTTGAAGCTTTGTATGGAAGAAAGTGTAACACACTAGTGAATTGGGACAACCCAGTAGACAGAGTCATCATTGGGCCAAATTAATTTTTTAAAAGAAATGGAAGAGCGAATGAAAAATATCAAACATAATTTAAAGACTACCTAGAATAGGTAGAAAAGTTATGCAGACAAGAACATAATTTTTAGATATTTTAAAGTGGGAGAACATGTTTTCCTAAAGTGAAAGAAAAAAGAAGTTTGATAAGATTGGGTTGTTTCCCAAAGTTGGCAGTAAGATATTGTGGACCTTTTGAAATATTAGAAAAGATAGGTCCAATTGCATACATACTAACATTTCATGGATCCATGAGAGTGCATAATGTATTTCATGTGTCATTATTAAAGAAATATGTGTCTGACCCCAACCACATAATTGATTGGACTGTGATCCAGGTGGAGCACGAAGGAGATTTCTGAGTCAAACCAGTATACATCTTGGACCGGAAAGTCAAAGTGCTTAGGAAAAAATCCATAGGGATTGTAAAGGTTCAATGGACCTGCTACGGTTCTAAAGATGCAACATGCGAGCATGAAGAAACAATGTAGGAGGAACACCCACAATTTTTTGTCAATTTTGAAGAAAATAGAAGTCGAAAAATACAAGACACCATTTTTGGATAGCTAGAGTTCTAGAACCTCATATCAGAAATTATTGGTCAGCGTTGATATCCCAAATCAAAGAATGGTGCATCGGGTGCATTCCTTGGGTCAACAAGTTGAGAAGAATGAGATATTTTGGTTGGGACTGTCGTTGGAGGGTAAAATTTGCAGAAAATGTTTTTTTATTTTTGGAATGTTGTAATGTACATGTGTATATGTTTTTGGCATGTGATGTGTATCAAGGATGATTCACAATTGTAGGGGAGGGGGAATGTAACATCTTCACTATAATCCCTAGTTTATTTAATGCATAATGTAGATAGGAATATGGTTGTGGCCAAGCGATGTAATATGTGAAATGTATTTAATGTTTTTAATAAATATAATGTAATACCATCTATTGGGATATAGGTAGGGATGGGGGATGATTAATCCACAAGAGAGGGGAAATTCCTAGAGAGTGTCCAAGAGGGGTCCAAAGGGAAATAATTATGGGTGTTAATCCAAACCCAGTTTTATGAATTTATTTATCATTGGGAAAAAAAATTATTTCAGTTTGAGTGTGTGAT
>ML813360.1:147093-190897 GCA_009831015.1 Picea engelmannii | reverse complement strand
ACATACCATTTTAGATAAATAAAACAAGTTGTGATTAAAGAAAAATTGGCATACATGCCAAAAGAGTTAAGTTTCATCTTCCAACATGCTCATTTTCCACCAATTATAATGTAAACATCTGTAACAATAAAAAACAATAAAAAACAATAAAAAGAAAAACCAATAACACATATTAACATATATACTTTATTAGTAAATATTTTAAAGATATTTAACTAAATATTAAATAAGCAATAAGAAATAATAACATACCCAACCGGAGGTCCACAGATTTAAGATTATCGTTCTTTTTTTATTATATTTTTTTACCATTTGTTTTAAACCAAACTTACATCAAGAAGTTCCAAAATAGTTATTCTCTATAATAAGCATACATGCTCTAAACGATGTAAAATCTTATCTAACAAATTTTTAAAGAGAAAAATTGTGTTCTTTATAACCAATTTTAGTGTTCATAGTTAGATAATACCCTGAAAATAAATTCAGTTGTGTATGCAAAAAGTTCAAAAATCGCCATATTAAGCCATTCTTCTAGTAAAATACTTATCTCCTCGTGGATAAAGTCCCAGATCCTTCAAGTGAAGTTCTCATGCCAGGTGACCTTATTTACTCAGCAATAAAATATGTATCTCATCTTCTACAGTGGAATAGATGTTCTCGTATAATCAAATGCCTTCAAATTCTCTTTCAAATTAAATGACTCACAAATCTCCATATTAAGCCATGTTCTTCCAGGAAATTACTTATATCTATGAAAGTTCACAAATATCCATATTAAAAACCATTCTTCCAAAAAATATGTATCTCCTCTTTCTGCAATGGAATAGATGTTATCATATAATCTTTTATGTACATGCAGAAAACAAAAATCTGCACATATATTAAGTCATTCTTCAAAAACCATTTAAATCTTTCATATTTCTACATGGGATGTATTCATATTACATATACTCAAATTCTCTTTGAAATATTCATTCGTCATAATCTAAACATAAGTGAGATCATGCATGTGCATAGCTTATTTATAAATCTACAAATGTTGGTTTTTGTGGTTAGTAAACAATTAGTTAAGAGTTTGACAATAGCCCAAGAAGGAATTCACTTTGTTGTTTGCAGAAACAACAAATCTCCATATTACGTCATTCTTGGACAAGAAGGCAAGGAGTGCAATCAAAGAAAATTTAAAAACTTCCCATTTTCTGATGTGCAATAGAGTTTGTTCTCAAATAATCAAATGCTAAAGTTCAAAATTAGGTATGCATCATGATCTAAACATAAATAAGATTGAATGTACCATTTTAGATGACGATAATCTTATGTAAGAGTTCCATATATTTCAAAATGATTGATCAAAGTATTGAAAAGTTATAGACACTAGTTGAGTAACCCTTCTATGAATAGGAAAGGATAAACTAAAAAGTTGATGAAACAAAAATTTGAAAAAAGTAAAAAAAAATAAGAATATTCAACAAAAATAAGCTTGAACACTTATATATAAAAGGCCCAACATAAAAAAAAATTAAAACTCACTAATGTGCAATGTACATACATTTAAGAATCATCATGAATAGAAACATCCTTCTGAGGTATGGATGCTTCCTCCTCAATCTCAATCCCCTGCACTCTCTTCTCCACATTATGTTCAAGCACACTCTTAGGCACTCTCTTCTCCACATTTCCCTATAACACGTTTGAAAATTAAATTTAAATGATTTTAACACATTAAATTGTAGTTTAAAATTTTGAACATGTAATACATGTGATATGCCAACATGAATATCAATAAATTATACCCACCATACCCTAAGATTCAATAAATTATATATTGTTTAAGACATTTTCCTTTTAAATTAATAATTTAAATGACTTTGTAATTTTCATATATAACTAAAAAAAAATTCAGCACGCAATGATACATGTGAACTCTCACCCTCTTCAAACTCTCCCAATGAGAATTGGGACAAGCCTACCCAAGCAGTAGGAGATAGAATATGGATCTTTGAACAACACAACTAAGAACTAAATCTAGGATTCAATGTGTTTACATTTATACAAAAACATAAATTTCATGTTGTTGATTATTCAAAAGAATGGAGATTAGACAACTAAAGTGCTCATATGTGGATATTAGAAAACACATACCTGATTCAACCCATCCAAATTTAAACTCGTGGAATCAAGTCCCCTATTTACTAGAGATTCATTTAACATATGACCAAACTGCAATTAATGACAATAACAACTCAATTATTTCTAAATATACAATGATATGTATCTAGATCTATAACTAGAAGAAAACTATCCTCAAATGCATAAAAAATTTACTAACTATAACATATACCAATCTGATGTTTGGTTCATCATTCTAAATTAACACCTTTCAACCATTACAGAAAAAAATTCATACTCCTTAAAATCTTCGACTGACATGGTATCTATCTCCTCGTTTGTTTTGTAAACAAAATTGGTTGGAGAATTGACTTCCGCTCTTTGACGGTTCAAATCAACATCAACACCATAAAAAATTGATTCCAAATTTTCCTCGATTGCATTCATAGCCTCCTTCCCTACATCTGATATAGCTCACAACTCTGAATGTGAGGAAAATGTCCCTATTGGATAAGATACTAAAGGTCGTGGAGGCCTCTACAATGTTGCATTTTGATATGCCCATTTTCGATCATATGTTCATCATTTACCAACCCCATAATAATTGGACGATAGGCTAGTATAATCAGGGTGCATGTCCATGAAAAACTTTTCATAAAAGTTTCTACCAAAGTAATGTGGAACATCATCATTCCACGACAACTTCTCATATGCTTCCAAAAATCTACTATAAAGATGTCTTGCTATGTTGGGGTGATTAAAATATTGCACCTTCAACATCTTTCACTTTGGCCCCTCTTTGAAATTGAACATAGAAATTGTAGCTTCTTTTGAAACTCTACTTTTTACTACTTCCCATTTATTAATTCCCATCACCTCTGACTTTCATCTCCTCATCAAATCAATAAAACTATCGATCATTGGCCCCATCTTTTGATATGCATCCATAAATTTTTGCAATGAATGCAAAACAATCTCCAAGATTTTCTTACTCTCGAGAGAGAGATCCAAGCTCCTCAAATCATTTTACATCATATTTTTAACACCTGAGCATCGTTTGAGGGTCATTGCTTCAGTAAACCCTTCCCAAGAAAGCTCATCATCGACATCTGAGGGATAGGTGGACGTAGGCATGTAATATTCTATTTTTGGATAACGCCTCTTGAATCCACCTTCATCATATCCACCAACATTGAAATCTTCATGATACCCACTCTCAATTTCATTATCTTCCCTCGCATTAAACCCATCCTCTACACATACACATTTGAAAGTAATTACAACATTTAACAAAAACATAATTTAACATAAAAAAAAAATTAAAAAAAAAAAACATATACAAAACATATATATATATATATATACACACACACACACAAAAATACAAAATAAAAAAAAAATACCAAACAAATTTTTTTGCCGTGATGTATTCCCTACATTCTTCGGTGTTGGAATATTAATGTGCAACCTATTTAAGAAAATTGCATCTGTAGCACTATTTTGAGCACATTCTTGGGATGATCTATTCACAGATTCATTTGATAATCTCCTCATCTTACTAGATTGTTGTTGGTCACTCGGAGTCTCACTTAAATAAGGGGTTCATCTTCTTCCTTCATGGGATATCCTAGAGCATTTGTGAGGAATTTTTTGAGACTCTTGTCTCGACATCTTGCCTCAATATATATCCTTTGAGTATTCATGAATATGAAAGTTCATAAGTTATAGAAACATAAAATGGAAATAGAATTTATAAAACAACTTGAAGGCATTTAAGCATTTATAACAACTTCAGAGAATCAAAGATATATATTGAAAACACTAGAACAACTATATTTTTTACAATGATGATATATATAATGAACATGAAAATATTTAAATATAAAAAAATGTAACATGCAGAAAATAAACTATATCTGTGTAAATTGTAGAAGGTAATTTTTAAGATAATCTATGTGTAACATGTTAAAATTTAAGGGAAAAAAATATAGCTAGCTAAAAAAGAAATAATTGTTTTAATTTCTAAACATTAGCTACTTGTATGTTACAATCAACAAGACACTACAACTTTTGATCCATAATTTGGCAGCCTAAAAACAGTCACTGACAAAACATATACTTAACTAAAATAAGAATCAATATTACCTAATATGTTGTTTCTATCCTCTTAGATATATCCTCAGAAAAAACTTCAAGGGATTGTTGATCAAACCCTCAGGACAGATCTCATCATGACACTTGGAACAAATTACCAAGAAGAAATTTTAGGATAAAATATCAAAAGACTAAACAACAACATACACAGGTGGCACCGACAATAGAATAGGACAGCGACAACATACACAGGGTGGAATTAGCAAGGAGATGAGGAGGGAGACACCTTCAAAACAATGAGGAGGGAAACACCAACAAGGACAGCCAAAAACACCAAACAACAACCAAGAAGAGACCTACGACAAGATGGAAAATACCATTAGGAGTCAGCGACAAGAAAAGGTTGGAGAGGTAAGCTCACAGTGTCTTAATAAACCAAGAAAAACTATCCTAGAGGGGTCACAACCACTCAATTAAATAATTAAATAATTTAAACAAATAATATTTTATGTTATAAAATATTATAACATAAAATATTTTATGTTATAATATTTTATAACATAAAATATTAATTGTTAAATCATAAAAATCAACAAGAAAAAAGCAAGTCAAGGAGAGGGAATCCAAAGTCAAGGTGGCTAACTTTATTTAGGAAGAAGTAAAGAACAAAACCAAAAACCCACAAAATAATTAAGGGGGGTGTAACTCAAGCAAGGGCGGTTTCAAGACAAAGTCAACAAGGAAAGTTATTTTTTAATGGCATAATGTCTACATGATTCTCATGATATAACTTATAAGATTCTATCATCCCAGCATACGAGGAAAATCAATGATGTGATCATTCCCTTCTTAACTGCTCCTAGGTCTCATGGACCATCTCGGGAGAAAAGAGGATCACATATTATCTCGGCTTGGTACTTGACCAAGAAACAAAATAAACCAAAAACCCACACAACAATTAACTATATGAGTGGTTTCTAGATTTTTCACAAACAAATACATAGAAAACTGAAAGTAAGAGAATCATTTTGAAGTCATTCAAGTAATTAATACAAGATATTTCACGTATTCGGGCCTATCCCTGTACATGGACAGGGCTGAATTCGACCTTGTCAACCTCCTAAAACAAAAACTATAAATATCTAAAAAATTATTTAATTGGGAAAGGGATATATTTACCTGAACCAGCGGCAATGAAATCGGGTCTTTCCCTGTATAGGGATAGGCATGAATTTATCCATGTCCCTGTACATGGACATGACCGAATTCAGGCCTTTTCCTGTACATGGATAGGGCTGAATTCATCCCTGTCAACCTCCTAAAACAAAAACTATAAAACTACTAAAAAATTATACATCAAAATAAAATAAAACAAGTGCAAGTGTTGCATGGAAGTAGTCCCAATCAAGAAAATTTAAATCTATGCAATAATTATGTAAGATAAAAAGATTTGAGACTACATATCATTGTTGTGTAAGTTCATTGTTATTGATCAAACCAAAACCATTTTGAAGCAAAGTTGAAATTCAAGAAAAATTTAAAATATAAATATAAATTATTGTGAAATTATAAATTGGGGTTGAATATTAATATTGGGATTGTCCCTGTACATGGACAAAGATAAATTCGGGTATGTACCTGTACATGGATAGGGCTGAATTCGTCCCTGCCAACCTCCTCAAACAAAAACTGTAAAACTTCTAAAAATTTATACATCAAAATAAAATAAAACAAGTGCAAGTGTTGCATGGAAATAGTCCCTATCAAGAAAATTTAAAGCTATGCAAGAATTATGTAAGATAAAAATATTTGAGACTACATATCCTTGTTGTGTAAGTTCATTGTTATTGATAAAACCAAAACCATTTTGAAGCAAAGTTGAAATTCAGGAAATATTTAAAAAATAAATATAGATTATTGTGAAATTATAAATTGAGGTTGAATATTAAAATCGGGCTTGTCCCTGTACATGGACAGGGCCAAATTCAGCCCTGTCAACCTCCTAAAACACAAACTGTAAAACTACTAAAAACTTATACATCAAAATAAAATAAAACAAGTGCAAGTGTTGCATGGCAGTAGTCCCTATCAAGAAAATTTAAAGTTGTGCAAGAATTATGTAAAAAAAAGATTTGGAACTGCATATTCTTCTTGTGTAAGATCATTATTATTGATAAAACCAAAACCATTTTGAAGCAAAGTTTAAATTCAGGAAAAATTTGAAAAATAAATATAGATTATTGTGAAATTATAAATTGAGGTTGAATGTTAAAATTGGGTCTATCCCTATACATGGACATGGACGAACTCAGGCATGTCCCTGTACATGGACAGGGTCGAATCCGGCCCTGTCAACCTCCTAAAACACAAACTGTAAAACTACTAAAAATTTATACATCAAAATAAAATAAAAACAAGTGCAAGTGTTGCATGGCAGTAGTCCCTATCAAGAAAATKTAAAGCTATGAAAKAATTATGTAAGATAAAAATATTTGAGACTGCACATCCTTGTTGTGTAAGTTCATTGTTATTGATAAAACCAAAACCATTTTGAAGCAAAGTTGAAATTTAGGAAAAATTTAAAAAATAAATATAGATTATTRTGAAATTATATATTGGGGTTGAATATTAAAATCCATACACGAGAGCCCACATGCCACTATTTTTACTAGTTAAGGTATATAATGCATCAATATTTGAAATTAAACATAAAAATGATAAAGACACCATTGTATTTATGGTGCAATTTAGTGTAATATACCAATCATGTGACATGCCCCAAAATTTAGTATTACTTAATAAGTCAAACCTCAAAATTCGATGTTGTATTAATATGCCAAGCCATGTGCCACTATGGCTTCTTATCAATTAAGGTGTATGATGTATCAATAATGAAATTAAACATTATTTTGTCAATATACTTCTACATTAATATGTTCAACAACACAGGTATTCCAATAGAGAACGAACACCTTCAATAACCACTCACACAACCAGATCAAAGATCAACACACCAATGTTTTGACGTGGTAAAACCCCTACGAAGAAACATCCATGACACTAGCCAACGTGGCCACTTGGAGAAGTTTATTAATGCAAAAGAAAAATATTATAGAGAGATTTTACAAGAGAGTTTCTCACAATCAATCATTGACAAATGACCCTCCATTCTCTTTAAATAGAGATCATGGACCAATTGGGTGTTAAGCCATGGATCAATAATCATTAAGATTGAGAATAATATAAACCTTCGAATCACTCTATGTCGAAAACATATCATGATCGTCGGATTTTATTGGCACAGGGGCAGACCCAGGGTTCAACGCTTCAAAAATGCACCAACAAAACCCTAACTATCGGCCCTTTTGGCAACACCTGCAAAGTAGATGAAGTCTCACCCGAGGTAGAGGCAGGGGGGTTGTAGGACTCAAGTGTCTGCAACCTAGTTGGGACACAGATCTATGATTACAATACTTAACAGAGCACTTAGCAGTTAACATTCATTAGCATTTAACCATTATTCACATCCCAGATAAAACCTTAATTACAAAACAATGTAGTATTCAACAAGATCTAACACATCCAAGAACTTATCACATATAAATAGAGCATATCTAGCGTTCATTCACATTACTAAGAACTAAGCTATTATATTAGATGCATCTAACATACATAAAGATGAAAACACTAAGCATAAGTCACATCAATCACACAAAGAAACCATAGCACAGGATATGCGTGGTTCACCCCCAACGTGGGGCTACGTCCACCAACTCTTCTTCTTCTTTATTATCTTCTTTCAATGCACGGAGCCGCAAATCTAACTCTGCATAGGACAGAAGATCTATGTGCACCTCGCCAGATCCTCCTTCCCGAGTTAGGTCACAACACAAATCCTTCTTACACAGTCTGCACACAAGTTCCTTATGATCACTTGCACTTAGCTATGCAAGTCTTAACACATAGTATGCACAAAGCCTCTACCTCCACACTAAGACACAAACATCCACTACTACTACTTTCTTACATCATCTAGATATCTATTTATAGATTGCAAATGGGGCCTAAACATGGGTAAACCCATGGACCGACATCACATACCCATTACATAAACCCTAATCCCAAAAATCCAACAAAAGGGGGTGAGATCCCATGATCTCTTCTTCGCCTGGTGCTTCATCTTCGACCAACCTGTCGAAGTCCAAAAAATGGTCAAACACGACCAAGGTTCTCCAAAACTTGATCGAGGGCCAACAAGCCCCCAACACTCACCTGTGAATCATCCCGAGTCACTCTGATCTAGGTAAATCTGTCTCGAAGGCCTCAAGAGTGGATCGAGCTACCTCGACCTGTTGCTTTGCCAGAGCCTCCTGCTTGATGAAATATTGAATAACTTTCTCAGTCACCAGTCCTTCAAAGCGTTGTTCTACCATGCTGACTACCTATTCTAGTTGTGCACCTTGTCCTTCAATATCCTCAAAAAGTGTGCAAGCTTCATCCTGCACTGGCTGGAGCATCTGGGTCACTTCCATGACTTTACTCTGGATGGCATGGACCTGTTGTTGAACCGTGCATTGTTCCTGTGACCTTTTCATCCTCTCGACCGGTGACAATAGCATCAAATATGCTTTCATTGTTTCTACCTGTTGCTTTGCCTCCTGGAGTTGTGACTCCAATGTCCTTAGTTCAAGGTCCTCTACAAGGCACTCATAGGTCTGCACATGATGCAGGAGCATCGCCAACTCATCAAGCGAGCCAGTGCGGAAGAGGAAGACAGTTGGACAAGCTAGCACAAATTTTGAAAATGCCTTGAATTTGTTGCGCGAACATAAATGTAACAATTTATTGAAGCGCACTTATGTATTTTAATCAGACCTTGAGCCTTTATCCCTCGTCCTTAGTAGGTAGAGGCATTTCAGATAGTTAATGCAGGTAGATAGAATTTTAATTCTAGACTAGACAGTTGTAGAGTGCAAGAGGGAAACAGGATATAGACACCCTCATTGTGCATTTGTATTATTAATGAATCCAGGAAGAGCAAGAGAATGCAGAGAGTTGTGTAAGAACACCCATGTACAGATCTTGAATGAATAGAAGGAAATTGATTCAAATTCATGGTTTTGTGTCTGTTCTCTGTGTATTGGTGTTGATATGCTCATGAATGTTTTCTTTCTGTTATACATTTTCTTTTATATTCTGTATATATGATTTCATGTTTGAATTGAAGTCTGAGAGAGGGAAGGAATGAGTTTCAATTGTTTCTCTATTTGAGCTAGAGGATTCCTGCAAGGAGTGCAGTCGAATTGTCCACAAGGAGTGCGTTGACAGAGGGTTCAAATAGAGAAAACTTTTATTCTCGTTCATCCAAAAGGTGCAGTTGGGTACAGGAGTCGGGCAAGGAGTGCACAGGCTGGGTAAGAGTCTCAGGGTTTCGAACCTGAGTGAAGTATTGAAGGACTGTTGTTGCAGGTGCGCACAGAGTCGAAGACTTCAACACTTAGACATGGTTGAAGGTTTTTCGCAAGGAGTGCGTGTAGGGGTGTTTTATCAAAAGCTCAGGATGGATAGGCCCTCGAATTCGTGGAAGGATAGCACAGGGACGTTGCGACTTAAAGTTCATAAGAGGCATCACATGTTTGCGAGCAGGTGAACGAGTTCTGTGGAGAGGAACACTTAGTCATTTTGTGGATTGCATAAGGAAGAACGGATGGTCGGAATTCTCTGAGGAGATTTCGCGAAATCCCATGGGCCTTCAGATCTCACAAAAGTGCAGGGGAGATACAGCAGCGTATTCCCGAAGTTAAAGCTCGGGAAAGATAGAGCCGGATATCCAAGCCAGCCTGAACCGTTGGATTATTCGTGAAATCTCCTATCGGGATTTCGTGAGAGAAGAGTCGAAGATTTGGTAACGGGAATCGCGATATTGCGATACACAATATCTCGACGGCTACGTAAATAGTGTGGGCCACATTTGAGTCGGCGAGTGGAGGACAGGTGGCACAAGCTATCGGGGTTTCGTGGCGAGAAGTCCCGATACAATAGCATCAGGATTCGTGAAATCACAAACCCCGAATTCCTGATAGTGGTGACGGGACGTTGAAAGGTCAACTCGCACGCGTGTCGGGTAATTGGTATATCAGGAGTCGAGAGTCGGTAAAACTAAGTGTTCAACATCGTGAGTAGGGAAATCGCGATAGAAGGAGTCCCAACAGGTAAGGGAAAGGTCAGCGTTGACTAAGGTGTCGGGTCTCGATGATCCGAGAGTACAGCGTTCGATCACTGACCTCGCGAAATCGCGAAGTCTGATCTTTTGAGTGCAGAGAGGGGATCGCGCGAGAGTTTTGTGGGTGTATATTTCCTGATAGGGAAATAAAAGGACGGTTAGTGTTCTTCGGGCTGAGGAAAGAAAAGATCCTGTGAGCGGGCGTGCCTGAGGGTGCATGCTGTGTCAGTTTGGTATCAGAGCTTCGAAAGGTTCTTTGCTTTCTGTAGCAGAGAAGAGGAGAATTCACCGTGCCGCCGAGAAGAGATAGACAGTCACCCGATCAAAAGGATAGGGAAATACTGCGAAGAAGAGGTCGATAGATGGCAGATCCAGCCATAGAGAGACAAATGCGTGATCTTCGAGCCAGACTCGAAGACATGGAGACAGCTCAAAGACGCACAGCCAGTGCAAGGGATCTGAGTGATTCCGAGAGTGAAGTTGAGGTTGAACGCGAAGAGGAAGTTGCATCCGAAGATGCATCAAACGAGCATTTGATCAGAGCTATTGCCAGGATGGGTGCAAGAGAAAAGATGGACATTCCAATTTACGAGGGAAACTTGGATGCAGAGGAGCTTCTAGACTGGATTAGAGCTCTATACACATACTTCGACTATGAAGATGTCGAAGAAGAAAAGAAGTTCAAGCATACTGTCACTAGATTGAAAGGACATGCAGCATTGTGGTGGGATGAACTACAAGCTGACAGACGCTGCAAGGGCAAGCAGAAGATCAAGAGCTGGGATAGGATGATTGCGAAGATGAAGGCAAAATTTATCACGAGGGACTATCAAATTTCTCTGTTCAGGAGGATGTAGAACCTGAGACAGAAGCTGATGTCAGTAAAGGAATATACTGAGTAATTTTACAGGTTGAATATCAGAGCAGGTCATCGAGAGAGCGATGATGAAAAAGTGTCCAGATATATGAATGGCCTGAGATATGATATCCAGGATGAGATGAGCATGGTAACCATCTAGACAGTGGAAGATGCTTATCAGATGGCTCTGAAAGCTGAAGAGAAGCTGAGCCGAAAGCAAGGTCAAAGGGGCCGAGGTAGAAGTCAGCCCAGGGTAAAATCAGTTGCCCGGGAAAGAACCCAGAAGCCCAGGGACGATTGGAAGAAACCTCAGGGTAAAGTTGAGAGAGGTGGAACCTCACAGAGAGGGCCATATGTTGAACAGAGAGGGCAGCATAATGAGCAGAGAGGATATTATGCTGACAACAACACTTCTCCTCATACTAGAGGTAGAGGAAGAGGAAGAGGTGGAGTAATAACATGCTTCACATGTGGAAATAATGGGCACAAGTCTTATGAGTGTTCAGAGAAAAAGAAAGAAACTGGAGAAGCTCACATCGCCGAGGCACAGAGGCGATATGTTGAGGCAAAAGACGTTGAAGGTGGAATATCGCTCATGATGCGAAAATTCCTTTTGACACCTGAGAGAGAGGTGGAAAGTTCAGTCCTGATGCAGGAGCATCTCTCCACATCAGCCAGCCAGCAAGCCAACCACGTCAGCGCTCACGCATTCAAAGGCTGAATAGAGGCGCAACCTCATTTTAAATTTGAAATGAATGTAATTTAATGAGTGTAGGCTGGTGAGCCATGGAAGCCGTGCCTTTGTGCAGGCTGTAGATAGGATCGGCTTTAATGCCAAGATCGGCTGACATCTAGATCCAAGCACTGGACTAGACAACCATTGATTGTAATTTATTAGAGTAGGTGAAATTCTGGAGGGAAGCGCTCGATTGAGCCCCTCAGTGTAAAAGAGATTTTCAGATCTCATTTTAGAGTGAAGTCGGTAGATGAGTAGAAGTCGATGAGAGCCAAAGGGAGATTGAGAACACTTTTGTAATTATAGGCATTTTCCATTGTTAATAAAAACAGAAGCAGTTTTTCCTGCATGAGTTCTGTGTTATATGGATGTCTATGAGTGTTCCTTTTATGCTATGAATGTATGTGTGTTGGTGCATTTGCAGGGAGTTTGTTTGATTTCAGGGTGGAAGGTCTTAGAGGTTTCATGCCAGGAGGGGGTGATAGAGTGATGCAGACTCTGAATCCCAGTGCACAGAGGATGCACTTCTGAACACTGCGGGTTCAGACAAAGGCGTGCTGAGGCACAAGAGCTGGAGTCAACAACTCAGGAGAAGACCTCAAGGTTGCTTAATACCTTGGAGGCAAGGTTGTGTAGCTAAAACATAGTTGCAGACAGAACTTTGTTGTAATTTCTATGGAGCTCTATCAGGTGGGCATTGAGCGTAAGCACAAGGTGCTGGAGGAAGAACTCTGCTGGGAGTTTGAAGGAGAAGCAGAATCACTGAGGATTCTGGAAGGCTCTGCAAGGTGGCATTGAGCAGGTGTGTAGGCATGTAGAGAGAAAGAAACTCTGCCAGGAGGGCATCGAGTCAGTGTGCAGGTAGGCACCGGAAAGAAGGGAACTCTTTGAGTTCTAAAATAAAAGGAAGGGTCCGCTGAGGGAACCTTCTCGGGGTTACTGAACACCCTGAAAGCTAAGTCAGAAGTTGTTTGAACAGAAGGATAGCCAGGGAGGCATCCATTTCATTCTCCATCTGAAGGACAAGAAGGGAAAAAATTCCGTAAGGGGTCTGAGTGTTCGAAGAAGATCAGAAGGAATAGCGTCGTGGAGAGCGCATGGTGAGGCCCAAGGTTGTAGAGCTCGCAGAAGAAAGAAGCAAAGGTCGAGGCCTTTGGAACCTTGGAAATTCTCCCAAGGTAGGAAGAAAGCGCAAAATCTCAGGAGGAGCAGCATTAGCCATCGGATCGGCAGGAGAACAAATCTGGACCATTGATTCCTACGTCCAGGGGAGCTCTAGAGGAAGGGCACGGAAGGAGGAGACCGACAGCCATCGGATCTCATATAGAAATCCCGTCAGTCATTGGATCAGGAAAAGGCGCGTAGAGCTTAGCAGCCGGAGAAGCACAGAGAAGGAGAACGGATCTGAGCCATCAGATCTGGAGCAGATACCCGATAGTCGTTGGATCTGCAGAAGCTGCGAGGGAGTTAACCTCGTAGATAGGAGGAAAAATCACGATAAGAGGTGTGGACGCATCGGGATATCGGGAATCGGCATATCGGCATTCCCGTTGACAAAGGATCGGGGAAATCCATAGTGGAACCTCGAAACAGAATCTGGACCGTCCATTCTGGTAGGACACGTGGTAGCAACCGAGCGTCATCGGCGAAAGTCCCGACGGGAGGTGGAGCCATCGGAGCATCGGCACTTGGGATATCGGGGATGTCGAGGCGTGAGAAAAGTCACTCAACACCAGAAACCAAGAAATAGCGAAGACTTGATCTGAACCGTTCGTTTGGGAGCGGACACGTGTCACGATATTACCCATATCAGGGACTCGGGCACTGGAGGTTGGAAGAGGAAGTCATTCGACTTCACGAGTGGTGAAGAGGTGAGAGCTCCATTTTGTGGGCCTAGCTGAGTCATATCCGGATATCGGCACACGAGAAGTGGTGAATGGACTAGGAGTCGTCCATCTGAGGAGGACAGGTGACAGAGATCGAGAGTTCGCAGGGTGAGAGACCAAGCATCGGGTACTCAAAGTCACGAAGGCGTGAGGAGCGAGAAGGAGAATAACCGTTGGGTCCGGATCACAGGAGAACCGTAGGATCGTGTATTGGGGTCTTGTGAGAAAAGACTCGAGGATTTGGCCGCGGGGATCGCAATATTGCGAGAAGAGATATCCCGACAGTTGGAGGATAGTGTGGGCCATAGCGGAGTCGGTGAGTGGAGGACAGATGCCATAAGCCATCGGAATCTCGCTGCGAAAAGTCCCGAAATATCGGCATCAGGATCGCGATCTCGCGAAGTCTGAAGTCCCGGCGAGATAAGGGACCGGTGAAAAGTCAACTCACGTGCGCATTGGCATTTCGGCGCATCGGGTATCGGGAGTTGGAAAATCAAGTGCTCGATATAGCGAGTCGCAAAGTCATGATAGGATAAGTCGCGATAGAAAGGAAGGTTGTGGTCTTATGGATTCTGGTCCTATGGACTAGGAACCTAGCCAGGAGGGCTAGCGCATGGAAAGGAGCTCATCGGTGATCGGGGAATAGAGAGGGTCGAAACTCTCGACAATGGGGATCTTGAAACCCCGAAGCCCGATAAGAGTTTCCTGTAGGGAAATTTGGTCACGGCGAATGCAGAGACCGTAGAGGTGAGAAAGGACCTGTGGATCGTGATTTTAACAGGGATTTCGTTTGGGGAATCTAAAGAGCTGCTTCGGCTCAGATAAAGAAGGAATTGAACGATCCTGCAGACGGGGGCATAGGACTCGTCTCTTGTCATCAGGTGGTATCAGAGCTGATATTCTTGTCTGTATACTTCAGGAAAGGGGAGAAAGAGGAAGGTCGAAGAAGACAGAGTTGTTGAGGACTCTGTAAGGACTTGTTTGCAGGTAGGCAGCAGTCCATAGACAGTCAGGGAGACTGTAGGGGGATGAAGATGGAACACTCAGGGATGTAGAGTGACATCAGCAGATCTGTTAGGGAGGTAGATAGACACAGCAAGATGGCTACTGAAGGCCATAGGAATAAAATCAAGGCACAAAAGCTTGCGGAATTCGATAAAGAAATGACTAAAGAGCTGTATGAATTAAAAGCAGACATAGAGAAGCTCGAACTACGAGTGCGGCAGGATAGGAGGAGGAGACAGATGCGCGAATTGCCCATGGAGAAGGCAAAAGAAAAATGGCCAGTCAAGCAACTGATGGTCATGAGACAACGCAGGTTGTTGAGGAAGTGGTTGAGGTATGCTGGAAACCTCAAGGCCACAGAGGAAAGGATGATTGATCACTGTGATCCAGAGACTGGGAGAGGTCTCGATGATGAATAATTTGAATTAGGGTCATCTGAGGATCTCAAGAACTGCCAGTAGGGCAGAGAAGTGGAAATTCCAGATTGCCAAGAGGGAAACAAGTTGAGATCAACTGAGGATCTCACGAACTATCAGGAGGACAGCCAGATAATTTCAATTTTCCAGTTGAGCAATGATGAGAGATCGATGAGGGATCTCGAAGACTTCCAGGAGGGCAGCGGAAGCATCTCAGACTGCCAAGTGGGCAGAGATGAACAATTGAGACTGTATGAAAGTCTCATGGACTCGGAGGTGAGTTGAATTCAGCAAGGAGTGCTGATGAATATGGGATCGGTTGATCTCATAGTCTGCCAGGAGGGCAGCAGAGACATACCATATTTCCAGGTGGGTAGGGATGAGCAGATGAGACTATCTGTGGGTCTCATAAACTCAAAAGTGAGTCGGAATCAGCCCAAGAAGCTGACAGAGCAGATGAGACTGTCTGAGGGTATCATAAATCCAGAGATAAATTTGGATCAACAGGAGCAGCTGACAGAAGAGGTGAAATATCAGGATGATCTCCTGATGATTGGGGGAATTGGAGTATTCCTACCATGTGCCCAGGAGGCGGAAAAAATCGGTGTTGCAGATGGTGCAGCAGCATAACAGTCACAGCTGACGATGACTGTCACAGAAGTATTGGAGCTGACAGCAGAAGAAGAAGCAGAAGCAGAAAAGGAAGACGAGCATTCTGAGGAATGGCTCAGCATTTTCAGCCAGGAAGCTGAAAGAACTGCAACATGGGAGGTTGCATAAGCAGAGGAAGGTGAGGCAGACAACATATGTTTTGTTGATCTGTGGTAGCAGATTGAGACTCTGGAAGAGAGGGTAAAAGTGCAGGGCGTGCACATCCAACGGGTGAAGTTGGAAACGGATGAAGGAGGCATGGGAGATCATGGTGATCTGCCCATGTGGCCAAAATTTTTGTAGCTGAGGAGACTACAAAAATAGGACCAGCCATTGGAGCAGCTGGATGCAGTAATCGAAGAGATCAGAAGGCTGATGGAAGAGTCAGTGGAAGCTGCCAGCGAGGAGAGGCTGAGCAGAGGAGTAGCAGCAACGAAGAAGAAGCAGCAGCAGCGGCAAAAGGGAGCGGATGAAAAGCTCCAAAGGTTTATTTGGGATCCAAGAAGATTCCAATATCTTAGAAGGGAAGCACATGAGCAGGAGCTCATGATTTTGCAGCTGAGGAGTATGATGCAGGAGCATCTCTCCACATCAGCCAACCAACCAGCCAACCATGTCAGCGCGCACGCATTCAAAGGCTGAAGAGAGGCGCAGCCTCATTTTAAATTTGAAATGAATGTAATTTAATGAGTTTAGGCTGGTGAGCCATGGAATCCGTGCCTTTGTGCAGGCTATAGATAGGATCGGTTTTAATGTCAAGATCGGTTGAGATCTAGATCCAAGCGCTAGACTAGACAACCATTGATTGTAATTTATTAGAGTAGGTGAAATTCTGGAGGGAAGCGCTCGATTGAGCCCCTCAGTGTAAAAGAGATTTTCATATCTCATTTTAGAGTGAAGTCGGTTAATGAGTAGAAGCCGATGAGAGCCAGAGGGAGCTCGAGAACCCCTTTGTAATTACAAGCATTTGCCATTGTTAATAAAAACAGAAGCAGTTTTTCCTGCATGAGTTCTGTGTTATATGGATGTCTATGAGTGTTCCTTTTATGCTGTGAATGTATGTGTGTTGGTGCATTTGCAGGGAGTTTGTTTGATTTCAGGGTGGAAGGTCTTAGAGGTTTCATGCCAGGAGGGCGTGACAGAGTGTTGCGGACTCTGAATACCAGTGCACAGAGGATGCACTTCTGAACACTGCGGGTTCAGACAAAGGCATGCTGAGGGACAAGAGCTGGAGTCAACAACTCAGGAGAAGACCTCAAGGTTGCTGAATACCTTGGAGGCAAGGCTGTGTAGCTGAAATACAGTTGCAGACAGAACTTTTTTGTAAGTTTTGTGGAGCTCTTCCAGGTGGGCATTGAGCGTAAGCATGAGGTGCTAGAGGAAGAACTCTGCTGGGAGTTTGAAGGAGAAGCAGAATCACTGAGGATTCTGGAAGGCTCTGCCAAGTGGCATTGAGCAGGTGCGTAGGCACGTAGAGAGAAAGAAACTCTGCCAGGAGGGCATCGAGTCAGTGTGCAAGCAGGCACAGGAAAGAAGAGAACTCTTTGAGTTCTGTAAATCAAAGGAAGGGTCCGTTGAGGGAACCTTCTCGGGGTTACTGAACACCCTGAAATATAAGTCAGAAGTTGTTTGAACAGAAGGATAGCCAAGGAGGCATCCATTTCATTCTCCATATGAAGGAAAAGAAGGGAAAAAATCCTGTAAGGGGTCTGAGTGTTCGAAGAAGCTCAGAAGGAATAGCGTCGTGGAGAGCGCACGGCGAGGCCCAAGGTTGTAGAGCTCGCAGAGGAAAGAAGCAAAGGTCGAGGCCTTTGGAACCTTGGAAATTCTCCCAAGGCAAGAAGAAAGTGAAAAAGCTCAGGAGGAGCAGCGTTAGCCGTCGGATCGGCAGGAGAACAAATCTGGACCATTGATTCCTACGTCCAGGGGATCTCTAGAGGAAGGGCATGGAAGGAGGAGACCGACAGCCTTCGAATCTCATATAGAAATCTCGTCAGTCGTTGAATCAGGAGAAGGCGCGCAGAGCTTAGCAGTCAGAGAAGCACAAAGAAGGAGAACGGATCTGAGCCATCAGATCTGGAGCAGATACCCGACAGTCATTGGATCTGCAGAAGCTATGAGGGAGTTAACCTCGTAGATAGGAGGAAAAATCCTGACAAGAGGTGTGGAGGCATCGGGATATCAAGAATCGGCATATCATCATTCTCGTTGACAAAGGATCGGGGAAATCCATAGTGGAACCCCGACACAGAATCTGGACCGTCCATTCTGGTAGGAAGCGTGGCAGCAACCGAGCATCATCGGCGTGAGGAAAGTCACTCAACACCAGAAACCCTGAAATAGCGAAGACTTGATCTGAACCGTTCGTTTGGGAGTGGACGCGTGTCACGAGATTACCCATATCGGGGACTCGGGCACCAAAGGTTGGAAGAGGAAGTCATTCGACTTCACGAGTGGCGAAGAGGCGAGAGCTCTGTGTTGTGGACCTAGCTGACGTCATATCGGGATATCAACACATGAGAAGTGGCGAGTGGACTAGGAGCTGTCCATCTGAGGAGGACAGGTGACAGAGATCGAGAGATCTCGCGAACTCTGGAGTTCGAAGGGTGAGAGACCAAGCATTGGGTACTCAAAGTCACGAAGGCGCGAGGAGCAAGAAGGAGAATAACTGTTGGGTCCGGATCGCAGGAGAACCGTCGGATCTACACGTAGGATCGTGTATCGGGGTCTCGTGAGAAAAGACTCGAGGATTTGGCCGAGGGGATCGCGATATTGCGAGAAGTGATATCTCGACCGTTGGAGGACAGTGTGGGCCATAGCGGAGTCAGTGAGTGGAGGACAGATGGCATAAGCCATCAGAATATCGGCGTGAGGATCGCGATCTCATGAAGTCTGAAGTCCCGACGAGATAAGGGACCGGTGAAAATTCAACTCACGTGCGCATCGACATTTCGGCGCATCGGGTATCGGGAGTTGGAAAATAAAGTGCTCGATATAGCGAGTTGCGAAGTCACGATAGGATAAGTTGCGATAGGAAGGAAGGCTGTGGTCTTATGGATTCTGGTCCTATGGACTAGGAACCTAGCTAGGAGGGCTAGCGCATGGAAAGGAGCTCATCGGTGATCGGGGAATAGAGAGGACCGAAACTCTCGACAATGAGGATCTCGAAACCTCGAAGCCCGATAAGATTTTCTTGTAGGTAAATTTGGTCACGGCGAATGCAGAGACCGTGGAGGTGAGAAAGGACCTGTGGATCGTGATTTTAACAGGGATTTCGTTTGGGGAATCTAAAGAGCCACTTCGACTCAGATAAAGAAGGAATTGAATGATCCTGCGGACGGGGGCATAGGACTCGTCTCTTGTCATCAAGTCCAAAGGACCAGACTTTTAAGGACTGCTTGCAAGACCAAGGACAGGGTGTGCAAGGTCATCGTAGACAGTGGTAGCATGGACAATCTCGTTTCTACGGAAATGGTAGAGAAGCTGGAGCTGGAGACGACTGATCATCCAAGCCCATACAGAGTTTCGTGGCTACAGAAAGGACACCAGGTAACTGTTACTAAACAATTCTTGGTTGAATTCAAGATAGGAGGATATAATGAAAAGATCTTATGTGATGTCATTCCTATGGATGTTTGTCATATATTGATGGGTAGACCATGGCAATATGATAGAAATGTGATTCATGATGGACGGATGAACACATAAACCCTGGACAAGAATGGAAGGACACACATGTTGCTTCCGATAAAGGATAAGAAGGTAAAGTCGGAAGTAAGCAACATCGTACTTCTCATGAGTGGGAAGGAAATTCTTACAGAGATTAAGAAGAAGGAGGAACCGCAGTTCATTGTGGTCCGAAAACCAAAGATTGTTCTGACTAGAACAAGAGTGGATGATTTACCAGATGAAGTTCAGGAACTGCTGGAAGAGTTCGCTGACATCATAGTGGACAAAATACCTCGTTCGTTGCCACCGATCAGGAGTGTGAGTCATCACATTGATCTCATACTAGGAGCTAGTTTGCCAAACAAAGCCACGTACAGATTGATGTTGCAGGAGAATGAAGAGGTTAAGAGGCAAGTCCAAGATTTGTTGGACAAAGGATTAGTCAAGGAAAGCTTGATTCCATGTGTTGTTCCAACAGTACTCAGTCCGAAGAAAGATGGAGGCTGGAGGATGTGCACTGATTCAAGGGCGATCAACAAAATAACCATCAAGTACATATTTCCATTGCCGAGGATGGATGATCTAATGCATTACTTAAGTGGAGAAAGATATTTTTCAAAGATTGATTTGAAAAGCGAATATCACCAGATTCGCATGAGAGAAGGTGATGAATGGAAGATAGCATTCAAAACAAACGAAGGTTTGTATGAATGGCTTGTTATGTTGTTTGGCTTAACAAATGCGCCAAGTACCTTTATGCGATTGATGAACGAAGTTCTGAGGGATTTCATCAGGAAATTTGTCATTGTGTATTTGGATGACATACTGATTTATAGTAAATCAGTGGCAGAGCACCTGAAGAATTTGGCCATTGTGATGCAGAAACTACGGCAGGAGAAGTTGTTGATAAACATGAAAAAGTCCTCATTCATGAAGACAGAGCTCATTTACTTGGGATTTGTTATTTCGGCAAATGAGTTGAGGATGGATCCAGATAAGGTGGAGGTAATCAAGAATTGGCCATCACCAAAGAATATCTTTGAGGTGAGAAGTCTTCACGGATTGGCTAGTTTCTACCGAAAGTTCATTAGGAATTTCAGTGGAATTAGCACAGCAATGATGGATACAGTGAAGAAGCGGCATAAGTCTTTTCACTGGACTGATGAGGCTGAGAAGAGCTTCAAATTGTTGAAAAGGAATATTACGGAACAACCATTTTTGGTGTTGCCGGATTTCCATAAGACATTTCAGGTGAAATGCGATGCAAGCGGATTTGCAATCAGAGCAGTCTTGAGTCAAGATGACAGGCCAATTGCATATTTCAGTGAGAAGCTAAATGAAGTGAAAGTGAAGTACTCCACATATGACAAGGAATTTTATGCCATCATTCAGGCATTGAAAAAGTGGAGGCACTATTTGATTCCCAAGGAATTTGTTTTGTATAGTGATAACCATGCATTGCAGTTTGTGACTCAACAAGAGAAGTTGAATCAGAAACATGTCAAATGGGTTGAGTACATGCAGAGTTTCACATTTGTGATTAAACATATTTCTGGTACTGCTAACAAAGTTGTTGATGCTTTGAGTAGGAAGTGTGTGTTGTTGCATGAATTCAGAGTCAAAACGCTGGATTTTGATGATCTCAGGGACATGTACAGAGATGATCCAGACTTCAAGGAAGTGTATGAAGAAACTGAGAATCCAGTTCTCAGAGACAGAAGCCAGTGGGTCGAATACATGATCTAGGAAGGATTGTTGTTTAAGGGCAATCAGCTATGTATTCCGAATTGTTCCATGAGGGAGAATCTGTTGAAGGAGAAACACAGTGGAGGATTGGTCGGACATTTAAGTCATGACAAAACATTCGCAAAACTGAGTGAATAATACTTTTGGCCAGGGATGCCATCAGAGGTCAAGAGATTTGTGGACAGATGCAGAATTTTCCAGCATTCGAAGGGACGAAAGAAGAATGCGGGTTTTTATCAAATATTGTCCATACCTGAGAGGCCATGGGATGCGATTAGCATGGATTTTGTATTGGGGTTGCCAAGAACACAAAGAGGTTGTGATTCAATCTTTGTGGTGGCGGAGAGATTTTCCAAAATGGCACATTTTATCCCATGTTAGAAAACCAGTGACACGACTCACATCGCGAACCTGTTTTTCAAAGAAGTCATTCGACTTCACGGCTTGCCAAGGAGTATAGTTTCGGACAGAGATATGAAGTTCATAGGGAATTTTTGGAGAACCTTATGGAAGAAGCTGGGAACTAACTTGTCATTTAGTTCAGCTTATCATCCTCAAACGGATGGACAGACAGAAGCGGTAAACAGAAGTCTGTGAGACTTACTAAGAAGCTTTGTGACAGAGCACCACAGCAGTTGGGACAATATATTGCCACAGGCAGAATTTGCGTATATTGACTCAATGAACAGGAGTACAGGACAGAGTCCATTTCAGGTTGTCTATGGCATGTAGCCGAGAGGAATTTCTGAACTGAGGGATTCATAACAGACTACGACTAGGAGCGCTAGTGCAGAAGAATTCGCTGAGGCGATGAAGGAACTTCACAGCCAAGTGAAGGAGCAGTTGCAGAACTCAAGTCAGTAGCATAAACGCAGGGCAGATCAGCATAGAAGACAACTTCAGTTTGAGGTTGGTGATCTGGTTTTGGCACATTTGAGAAAGGAAAGGTTCCTGAGGGGAACATACAATAAGTTGAAGATGAATAAAATCGGCCCATGCAAGGTCTTGAAGAAGTTCGGGGAAAATGATTACGAGATTGAATTACCCGATGGGATCGGAATTTCTCTGATATTCAATATCTCAGATTTGTACCCATATAGAGCTGGAGAAGAAAGTACTGGAGATGATCAGTTAGAGGTTCAGTGGCAAAAGCAGATTCCAGTTGCAGAGAAGCCGCACATGGAATGCATACTGGACAAGAGAGTGGGTAAGAGGACCAGGCGAAAGCAATACTTTGAGTATCTAGTCAAATGGAAGAATCATCCAGTTGAAGATGCCAGCTGGGAGACTGAAGCAGAGATACAGAAGCATGGGTAGACCATGCAGGAGCTCATGGATAGGAGCCCATGAAAAGTTTCAAGCCGACGAGTATGATGCAAGAGCATCGCCAACTCATCAAGAGAGCCAGCGCGGAAGCGGAAGATAGCTGGACAAGACAACACAAATTTTGAAAACGCCTTGAATTTGTTATGTGAACATAAATGTAACAATTTATTGAAGTGCACTTATGTATTTTAATCGAACCTTGAGCCTTTAGCTCTCGTCCTTAATAGGTAGAGGCATTTAAGATAGTTAATGCAGGTAGATAGAATTTTAATTCTAGACTAGACAGTTGTAGAGCACAAGAGGGAAACAGGATATAGACACCCTCATTGTGCATTTGTATTATTATTGAATCTAGGAAGAGCAAGAGCATGCAGAGAGCTATGTAAGAACACCCATGTACAGATCTTGAATTAATAGAAGGAAATTGATTCAAATTCATGGTTTTGTGTCTGTTCTCTGTGTATTGATGTTGATATGTTCATGAATGTTTGCTTCCTGTTATATATTTGATTTTATATGCTGTGTATATGATTTCATGTTAGAATTGAAGTCTGAGAGAGGGAAGGAATGAGTTTCAATTGTTTCTCTATTTGAGCCAGAGGATTCCTGCAAGGAGTGCAGTCGAATTGTCCGCAAGGAGTGCATTGACAGAGGGTTCAAATAGAGAAAACTTTTATTCTCGTTCATCCAGAAGGTGCAGTTGGGTACAAGAGCCGGGAAAGGAGTGCACAGGCCAGGTAAAAGTCTCATGGTTGTGAACCTAAGTGAAGTATTGAAGGACTGCTACTGCAGGTGCGTGCAGAGTCGAAGACTTCAACACTTAGACGTGGTTGAAGGTTTGTCGCAAGGAGTGCATGCAGGGGTCTTTTATCAAAAGCTCGGGAGGGATAGGCCTTCGAATTCATGGAAGGATAGCGCAGGGACGTTGCGACTTAAAGTTCATAAGAGGCGTCGCATGTTTGCGAGCAGGTGAATGAGTTTCGTGGGGAAGAACACTTAGTCATTTTCGTGGATTGCATAAGGAAGAACGGATGATCGGAATTCTCCGAGGAGATTTCACGAAATCTCGTGGGCCTTCAGATCTCACAAAAGTGCAGGGGAGATACAGCGGCATATTCTCGAAGGTTAAGCTTAGGACAGATAGAGCCGGTGATCCAAGCCATCCAGGACCGTTGGATTATTCGCGAAATCGCCTATTGGGATTTCATGAGAGAAGAGTTGAATATTTGGTAATGGGAATCGCGATATTGCGATACGCGATATCCCGATGGCTATTTAAATGGTGTGGGCCACAGCTGAGTCAGCGAGTGGAGGACAGGTGGCACAAGCTATTAGGGTTTCATGGCGAGAATTCCCGATACAATAGCATCATGATTCGCGAAATCGTGAACCCCGAATTCCCAATAGAGGTGACGGGACGTTGAAAGGTCAACTTGCACGAGTGTCGGGTAATCGGTATATCGGGAGTTGGGAGTCGGTAAAATGAAGTGTTCAACATCGCAAGTAGCGAAATCATGATAGAAGGAGTCCCGACAGGGAAGGGAAAGGTCAGCGTTGAGTGAGGTGTTGGGTCTCGATGATCCGAGAGTACAGCGTTCGATCACTGACCTTGCAAAATCGCGAAGTCCGATCCTCCGAGTGAAGAGAGGGGATCATGCGAGATTTCTGTGGGTGTAGATTTCTTGATAGGGAAATAGAAGGATGGTTAGTGTTCTTTGGGCCGAGGAAAGAGAAGATCGTGTGAGCAGGCGTGCCTGAGGGTGCATGCTGCGTCAGTTTGGTATCAGAGCTCAGAAAGGTTCTTTGCTTTCTGTAGCAGAGAAGAGGAGAATTCACCATGCAACCGAGAAGAGATAGACAGACACCCAATCCAAAGGATACAGAAATGCCACGAAGAAGAGGTTGACAGATGGCAGATCCAGCCATAGAGAGACAAATGCGTGATCTCCGAGCCAGACTCGAAGACATGGAGACAGCTCAAAGACGCACAACCAATGCAGGGGATCTGAGTGATTCTGAGAGTGAAGTTGAGGCTGAACGTGAAGAGGAAGTTGCAGTCGAAGATGCATCAAACGAGCGTTTGATCAGAGCTATTGCCAGAATGGGTGCAAGAGAAAAGATGGACATTCCAGTTTATGAGGGAAACTTGGATGCAGAGGAGATTCTAGACTGGATTAGAGCTCTAGACACATACTTCGACTATGAAAATGTCGAAGAAGACAAGAAGGTCAAGCATGTTGTCACTATATTGAAAGCACATGCAGCATTGTGGTGGCATGAACTACAAGCTGACAGAAACTGCAAGGGCAAACAAAAGATCAAGAGCTGTGATAGGATGATTGCGAAGATGAAGGAAAAATTCATCCTGAGGGACTATCGAATTTCTCTGTTCAGGAGGATCCAGAACCTGAGACAGAAGCTGATGTCAGTAAAGGAATATACTGAGGAATTTTACAGGTTGAATATCAGAGCAGGTCATCGAGAGAGCAATGATGAAAAAGTGGCCAGATATATGAATGGCCTGAGATATGATATCCAGGATGAGATGAGAATGGTAACCATCCGGACGGTGGAAGATGTTTATCAGATGGATCTGAAAGCTGAAGAGAAGCTGAGCTGAAAGCAAGGTCAAAAGGGATGAGGTAGAAGTCAGCCCAGGGGAAAATTAGTTGCGCAGGAAAGAACCCAGAAGCCCAGGGACGATTGGAAGAAACCTCAGGGTAAAGTTGAGAGAGGTGGAACCTCACAGAGAGGGCCATATGTTGAACAGAGAGGGCAGCATAATGAGCAGAGAGGAGATTATGCTGACAACAACACTTTTCCTCGTACTAGAGGTAGAGGAAGAGGAAGAGGTGGAGTAATAACATGCTTCACATGTGGAAAGAATGGGCACAAGTCTTATGAGTGTCCAGAGAAAAAGAAAGAAGCTGAAGAATCTCACATTGTCGAGGCATATAGGTGAGATGTTGAGGCAGAAGACGCTGAAGGTGGAAGATGGCTCATGATGCGAAAAGTCCTTTTGACACCCAAGAGAGAGGTGGAAAGTTCAGTCCAAAGGACCAGACTTTTTAGGACTGCTTGCAAGACCAAGGACAGGGTGTGGAAGGTCATCATATATAGTGGTAGCATGGACAATCTCGTTTCTATGGAAATGGTAGAGAAGTTGGAGCTGGAGACGACTAATCATCCAAGCCCATACAGAGTTTCATGGCTATAGAAAGGACACCAGGTAACTGTTACTAAACAATGCTTGGTTGAGTTCAAGATAGGAGGATATAATGTCAATATCTTATGTGATGTCATTCCTATGGATGTTTGTCATCTATTGCTGGGTAGACCATGGCAATATGACAGAAATGTGATTCATGATGGATGGATGAACACATACACCTTGGAGAAGAATGGAAGGACACACATGTTGCTTTCGATAAAGGATAAGGAGGTAAAGCCGGAAGTAAGCAACATTGTACTTCTCATGAGTGGGAAGGAACTTCTTACAGAGATTAAGAAGAAGGAGGAACCACAGT
Source organism: Picea engelmannii (assembly GCA_009831015.1). Classification (NCBI taxonomy): domain Eukaryota; kingdom Viridiplantae; phylum Streptophyta; class Pinopsida; order Pinales; family Pinaceae; genus Picea; species Picea engelmannii. The sequence continues at coordinate 164,650 of ML813360.1, read as the reverse complement.
TCATTGTGGTCCGAACACCGAAGATTGTTCTGACTAGCACAAGAGTGGATGATTTACCAGATGAAGTTTAGGAACTGCTGGAAGAGTTCGCTAACATCATAGTGGACGAACTACCTCATTCGTTTCCACCGATCAGGAGTGTGAGTCATCACATTGATCTCATACCAGGAGCTAGTTTTCCAAACAAAGTCGCGTATAGATTGACACCGCAGGAGAATGAAGAGGTTAAGAGGCAAGTCCAAGATTTGTTGGACAAAGGATTAGTCAGAGAAAGCCTGAGTCCATGCGTTGTTCCAACAGTACTCATTCCGAAGAAAGACGGAGGTTGGAGGATGTGCACTGATTCAAGGGCGATCAACAAAATAACCATTAGGTACAGATTTCCATTGCCGAGGATGGATGATCTAATGGATTGCTTAAGTGGAGCAAGATATTTTTCAAAGATTGATTTGAAAAGTGGATATCACCAGATTTGCATGAGAGAAGGTGATGAATGGAAGACAGTATTCAAAAGAAATGAAGGTTTGTATGAATGGCATGTTATGCTGTTTGGCTTAACAAATGCGCCAAGTACCTTTATGCAATTGATGAACGAAGTCCTGAGGGAGTTCATCGGGAAATTTGTCATTGTGTATTTGGATGACATATTGATTTACATTAAATCAGTGGCAGAGCACCTGAAGCATTTGGCCATTGTGATGCAGAAACTATGGCAGGAGAAGCTGTTGATAAACATGAAAAAGTCCTCATTCATGAAGACAGAGCTCATTTACTTGGGATTTGTTATTTCAGCGAATGAGTTGAGGATGGATCCAGATAAGGTGGAGGTAATCAAGAATTGGCCATCACCAAAGAATATCTTTGAGGTGAGAAGTTTTCACGGATTGGCTAGTTTCTATCGAAAGTTCATTAGGAATTTCAGTGGAATTAGCACAGCAATGATGGATACAGTGAAGAAGTGGCATAAGTATTTTCACTGGACTGATGAGGCTGAGAAGAGCTTCAAATTGTTGAAAAGGAAGATTACGGAACAACCAGTTTTGGTGTTGCCGAATTTCCAGAAGACATTTCAGGTGAAATGCGATGCAAGCGGATTTGCAATCGGAGCAGTCTTGAGTCAAGATGACAGGCCAATTGCATATTTCAGCGAGAAGCTGAATGAAACGAAAGTGAAGTACTCCACACATGACAAGGAATTTTATGCCATCATTCAGGCATTGAAAAAGTGGAGGCACTATTTGATTCCCAAGGAATTTGTTTTGTATAGTGATAACCATGCATTGCAGTTTGTGACTCAACAGGAGAAGTTGAATCAGAAACATGTCAAATGGGTCGAGTATATGCAGAATTTCACATTTGTGATTAAACATATTTCTGGTACTGCTAACAAAGTTGTTGATGCTTTGAGCAGGAAGTGTGTGTTGTTGCAGGAATTCAGAGTCAAAACGCTGGGTTTTGATGATCTCAGGGACATGTACAGAGATGATCCAGACTTCAAGGAAGCGTATGATGCAACTGAGAATCTAGTTCCCAAAGACAGAAGCCAGTGGGTTGAATACATGATCCAGGAAGGATTGTTGTTTAAGGGAAATCAGCTATGTATTCTGAATTGTTCCATGAGGGAGAATCTGCTGAAGGAGAAACACAGCGGAGGATTGGTCGGACATTTCAGTCATGACAAAACATTCGCAAAACTGAGCGAATCATACTTTTGGCCAGGGATTCCATCATAGGTCAAGATATTTGTGGACAGATGCAGAATTTGCCAGCATTCGAAGGGAAGAAAGCAGAATGCGGGTTTTTATCAACCATTGCCCATACCTGAGAGGCCATGGGATGTGATTAGCATGGATTTTGTATTGGGGTTTCCAAGAACACAAAGAGGTTGTGATTCGATCTTTGTGGTGGTGGATAGATTTTCCAAAATGGCACATTTTGTCCCATGTCAGAAAACCAGTGACGTGACTCACATCGTGAACCTGTTTTTCAAAGAAGTCATTCGACTTCACAGCTTGCCAAGGAGTATAGTTTTGGACATAGATACGAAGTTCATAGGTCATTTTTGGAGAACCTTATGGAAGAAGCTGGGAACTAACTTGTCATTTAGTTCAACTTATCATCCTCAGACGTATGGACAAATAGAAGCGGTAAACAGAAGTCTGGGAGACTTACTAAGAAGCTTGGTGATAGAGCACCACAATAGTTGGGACAATATATTGCCACGGGCATAATTTTCATATAACGACTCAATGAATAGGAGTACAGGACAGAGTCCATTTTAGGTTGTCTATGGCATGCAGCCGAGAGGAATTTCTGAACTGAGGGATTCAGAACAGAATGCGACTAGGAGCGCTAGTGCAAAAGAATTCCCTTAGGCGATGAAGGGACTTCACAGCCAGGTGAAGGAGAAGTTGCAGAACTCAAGTCAGGAGTATAAACGCAAGGCAGATCAGCATAGAAGACAACTTCAGTTTGAGTTTGGTGATCTGGTTCTGGCACATTTGAGAAAGGAAAGGTTCCCGAGGGGAACATACAATAAGTTTAAGATGAAGAAAATCGGCCCATGCAAGGTCTTGAAGAAGTTCGGGGCAAATGCTTACGAGATTGAATTACTCGATGGGATCGGAATTTCTCCGATACTCAATATCTTAGATTTGTACCCATATATAGTTGGAGAATCAAGTACTATAGATGATCAGTTAGAGGTTCAATGGCAAAAGCGTATGCCATTTGTAGAGAAGCCACAGATGGAATGCATACTGGACAAGAGAGTGGGTAAGAGGACCAGGCGAAAGCAATACTTTGAGTATCTGGTCAAATGGAAGAATCATCCAGTTGAAGATGCCAGTTGGGATACTGAAGTAGAGATACAGAAGCATGGGTAGACCGTGCAAGAGCTCATGGATAGGATCCCATGAAAATTTTCAAGCCGAGGATTATGATGCAGGAGCATCGCCAACTCATCAAGCGAGCCATCGTGGAAGCGGAAGACAACTGGACAAGCCAGCACAAATTTTGAAAATGCCTTGAAGTTGTTGCGCGAACATAAATGTAACAATTTATTGAAGCACACTTATGTATTTTAATCAGACCTTGAGCCTTTAGCTCTCGTCCTTAGTAGGTAGAGGCATTTAAGATAGTTAATGCAGGTAGATAGAATTTTAATTCTATACTAGACAGTTGTAGAGCGCAAGAGGGAAACAGGATATAGACACCCTCATTATGCATTTGTATTATTATTGAATCTAGGAAGAGCAAGAGCATGCAGAGAGCTGTGTAAGAACACCCATGTACAGATCTTGAATTAATAGAAGGAAATTGATTCAAATTCAAGGTTTTGTGTCTGTTCTCTGTGTATTGATGTTGATATGCTCATGAATGTTTACTTCCTATTATACATTTTCTTTTATATGTTGTGTATATGATTTCATGTTTGAATTGAAGTCTGAGAGAGGGATGGAATGAGTTTCAATTGTTTCTCTATTTGAGCTAGAGGATTCTTGTAAAGAGTGCAGTTGAATTGTCTGCAAGGAGTGCGTTGACAGGGGGTTCAAATAGAGAAAACTTTTATTCTCGTTCATCCAGAAGGTGCAGTTGGGTACAGGAGTCGGGCAAGGAGTGCGCAGGCCGGGTAAAAGTCTCAGGGTTGTGAACCTGAGTGAAGTATTGAAGGAATGTTGTTGCAGGTGCACGCAAAGTCAAAGACTTCAACACTTAGACGTGGTTGAAGGTTTGCCACAAGGATTGCGTGCAGGGGTGTTTTATCAAAATCTTAGGAGGGATAGGCCTTCGAATTCGTGGAAGGATAGCACAGGGACGTTGCGACTTAAAGTTCGTAAGAGGCATTGCATGTTTGCGAGAAGGTGAATGAGTTCCGTGGAGAGGAACACTTAGTCATTTCGTGGATTGCATAAGGAAGAACGGACGGTCAGAATTCTCCGAGGAGATTTCGCGAAATCCCGTGGGCCTTCAGATCTCACAAAAGTGAAAGGGAGATACAACAGCGTATTCCCAAATGTTAAGCTCAGGACAGATAGAGCCAATGATCCAATCCAGCCAGGACAATTGGATTATTCGCGAAATCACCTATCGGGATTTCGTGAGAGAAGATTCGATGATTTGGTAATGGGAATCGCGATATTGCGATACACGATTTCTCGACGGCTACGTAAATAGTGTGGGCCACAACTGAGTCAGCGAGTGGAGGACAGGTGGCACAAGCTATCGAGGTTTCGTGGCAAGAAGTCTCGATATGATAGCATCAGGATTCGCGAAATCGTGAACCCCGAATTCCCAATAGAGGTGATGGGACGTTGAAAGGTCAACTCGCACGAGTGTCGGGTAATTGGTATATCGGGAGTCGAGAGTCGATAAAATGAAGTGTTCAACATCGCGAGTAGCGAAATCACGATAGAAGGAGTCCCGACAGGTAAGGGAAAGGTCAGCGTTGACTGAGGTGTCGGGTCTCGGTGATCTGAGAGTACAGCATTTGATCACTGACCTCTCAAAATCGCGAAGTCCAATCCTCCGAGTGCAGAGAGGGGATCGCGCGAGAGTTATTTGTGTGTATATTTCTTTATAGGGAAATAGAAGGACGGTTAGTGTTCTTCGGGCCGAGGAAAGAGAAGATCCTGTGAGTGGGCGTGCCTAAGGGTGTGTGCTGCGTCAGCACACTTCAACTGTTGAGTTTTTTGCATTCCAAGGACAATGCCTTGATTCTTTCAACTGTGCTCCTGGTATTTTCTTCCCTGTAATCTTGTACTTCCTATGAAGTTCTTGGCATGGCTTGTAGTTCCTGTTTTGTTATTCATGATTGGCGTTTTTGAATGGCTTCAGCGAGCTTCCCCACCCGCCTCTCAGTTCTTTCTTCTTCCATATGTTCTAGGCCCGTCACAAAACGAAGTGCTATGGTGACTGCTTCTTTAACTCCCATATGATCTACAATCAGTTGTTCTTTCTCCTTCTGGATCTGTGCTCTATCCTCTACAAACTTTGCCTGGAGTTCGTCTTTTTCTTGTTGCGCAACCCATCATTTCTCTATAGCTTCCTCCTTTTCTTTCTTCAGGGCCTCTGTGGCCTTTTCTTTTTCTTCCTAGACACAATGAAAGAGAGCCTATATCGAGTCTACTAGTCTGCACAGCTGTGCAAGCTCATCTCCTACTTCTATGTCCCATGCTGACAACGACACAGTAGGCACTGTGCAGCTCGAATACAGAGCTTGTTGTACCCCTTTGAGTTCCACCTCAATCATGTCTTCCTATCTTCTGAGGTATCTGATACAGCAAAAATGATAAGGTCAATGTCATCCACCATGAGCACAGTGTTGAAAGGAGGTTTATTGGCTTTTGACTTCTTCCATGATGAAGGTTTCTTCAGTGAACCCTTTCTTTTCTTGGATGTGTCTGCTTCTAGAAGGGGATCTTTAAGCGGTGTTACTTCACCTTGCTTATGTTTTTCTTCTTCCCCTTCATCCTCTTCTTTGTCTACTTCATCACCTCCTCCTCCTTCAGGTGAATATGGTGTTGTTTCCTTTGATGCGTTGCTTGATTCTTGTACCTCTTCCTTCTTTTTCTTCTTGCTGCTACTGGGTGCATCATATTCTTCGTGAGTGACTACAGGACTTCCAATGAGGTCGAGGTTAGACAGTTTTGTCTGGTCAACTGGGACAAGGAACTCTATAGGCCATTCCTTGGTTATTACTTCCATGTCCTCCTCTATTAGTTTGTAATAGGAATGGAGCTCTTCTTTGTGTTCATCTCTGCACGCAGTGATATAGATGAAGTGTCTCTCTACATGGAACTTTGTGATTGGCTTGAACCTATGAAGTGTGTTCAACGTCATGCGAGGGAAAGATTCAATGGCCCTCTTCAGCTGCAGATAATAGGTGTAGAACACTGTGTTTGACTGTCATTGTTTTTCCATGTTGCTCGAATAAAAAAGTGTAGTGAACTCTGCATCTAGTGGTTTAGATGGATCAATTTCAAGGAAGGTCACTCCTTCCAGCATCTCCCAAGCAATGAAGGAAATGAGAATCAACAGCCAACTGAAATGAAACTCATAGCCCTGATCCTGAGCTTTGCGGCAGTCTTTCTCTAACTGGTTGATGAGGTAGCTCGCCCAGTTCATTTGAATCCCTTCAACGCATTTTCTTGTGAGGTCAACGACAAACCCCGTGACCTGTGTTGGCCTATTCTTCTTGACGATCTTACCAGCGATCAACTGGAAATCTAGGCACACTACGCCATTCTGGATGGAGTCTACCTTATATCCCCGATTCCCCTTCTTCACATCACCATAGGTTTCTTTTATTGTTTGTGCCAGGGCGCGATCTGCAGCCTTTCCTGGGTAAAAGTCTTGTGGGTCTGGTCCTTACATGCTCAATCTGGTGATCCGGTGGATCAACGTCGGATCTACTATGATGTGCTTGTCCAACCATAGGTAACATCCATGGAATCATGACAATGGGAGTTTAACGCACGCATTAACCTCCTGATGTTTGTTGAAGTGTGGTAACTTCATTACAATAAGAATGGTGGACCTCGCGATGTCCATAGTCCATGGCTGGGGGATTATCTTCGACTTCTTCCCCGTTGTCTTGGTCAAATACTTGTGTGGTGTGAGCATTCCATAGTTCTTGCAATCTCCTAAGTTGAAGTCACTGATCTTTAGCGTCATAATCCTCTCCAACTTTGGTCCTACTACATGTATCCCCTTTGGGAGGTACGGAGTGATTAATGTGTAGTCGAAGTCCCTCAGGACACTATCACGACTCACCATGCTAGCCAGAGGCGAGATGTAGTCGGGCATGATTGATGGGATGAGCTTCGCATTCACTAACTCATCACGATGCTTGGTTCATTTCTCTGTCGTAGTTTGGGAGGGCCCAGATCGACGTGTAGTCGATGGGGATGCTTGCACTCCTCTTGTCGACAAAGCTTGTGCTCATGTGGACATGACCTTCTTAGCCATGATCTCTATGAGAATATCTTCAACAGATTTCTCTACTGCACTAAATTCACCCGACATACATGATCGAGATATGATATCTCGGGTCGGTGAACAAATAATCAAGGTAGTAGAACAGATGGCGAGGTTACAATAAGAACTGTGTGAAAGAAAATAGTTCTATGTAGGCTCTGATAATCACAATTAGCAAAAGTTTCCACGGTAATACATTCGACGGGTTAAATATCTAACATCGTAACAGACTCTTCCAATGGGTAGGAACGCCTCAATCAATGCAATTCCATCCGTTATGGCATGGTCCCAACGGTCCAATGGCGAACGTTTCGGCAATAACTGTGTTTCTAGCCGTTCTGGAGCGCCAGTCTAACAGTCGAATGCCTCCAACGGTCATATTGCTTCGTTGTGGTGAAGTGTCAGTCGGTGTTGTTCTACTATTCCAGCGAGGCTCAAGTTCTGCAAGCCTTCCTTCTGTGAAGCCCTCTCTGGAACCTCTTGCAATTTTTCTACCTTTTCTTTCTTCTTACTGAGTTTTCTATCTTTCTTTCTTGTGATCTGCGTCTCTGGATTCCTCTTTCCATTCTTGTTCTTATCTCCTCTTGGAATAGGAGCTTTTCACTGTTGAGGGTCTTTCATAGGGTTTGAGGGTAATACTTCTTCTCTTATTGCTTCTAGATTATATGTTCTACTCTCCTGTATGGATAAGTTATCTAAGCATTATTGTGTTCTTTCAACTTCGACAGCTAGGTATCTGGTTCTCAGTTGCTTCGACTTGTCCTCATGTTCTTCTAGTAAGCATGCTATTCTCCTAGCCATGGAATCCCTTAATTATTTCTTTTTCTGTTCTAGAGCTTCCTCTTCTTCTTTCCTTCGGATCTGATCTTTCTCAATCCAAGTCCTTCCTAACAAAAGTGCAAGGAGTTCGTTGTTCTCAACAAACTTAATGACCTTGAATTCTGATTCTGTTGATGTTCCATGAACAATCATAGGTACATGGGAAAGTCTTCCACATAGAGTTATCAGCTTTCCTTTAAACAATCCTATTCCTCCTAGTGAAGGAACCATAGCAGGCTTTCCTAAGATTTCCCAAGTACCTTTTGTCATAATGTTCACCTGTGTTTCTGCATCCAATACACAATCTATGGTGAAGTCTCCTATTCTTTCTTCTATGCACTCTTTCTCTTTTAATATCTCTAATAAATTGATTTCTTTGTGATCATTGATTGTGTCTTTCATCTGCAATAATATAACCTCTGATTATTTCTGGTTCTTTAGCATATTCTTAATCTCTTGGTCTTCCCCAGGGTTTTCTTGTCTCATATTCATCTTTTCAACTTTAGCAATCATTCTAGGGCAATCCAAAACTTCATGTCCAGTAGCTTTACAACAAAGGAAAATAGGACCTTTACCAGGGCATTCCTTAACAAGATGTCCTGGGCTTCTACAACTATAACAAAGACACATCCTCTCTTTCTCTTAAACGATCCCCAACCTTTACTAAACTTCACACTGGGATCACAATGATTGACCTGCAAAAACTTCTTTCTAGGATCTTGCATCCACTTGTTAGTCCAACAATTCTTTCTATGAATAGGAATAACATATCTTTCACTATTTCTATCAGATCTATTCATGTCATGTATTCTTTCTTCGAGTTGTGCCCTAGTTTTCAGACTAGGACCAAATCTATCAAACATACCTAGATCCATTCTTTTGAAACAAAAATTTCCACTTATCTTACCTTTATTAGAGCACAAATCTTTAATATCTTACCTCTTTTCTTCATATCAGACTTCTTTTCTTATCACATAGCTTCACATGTCAAGTAGAATACTGTGCACTACAGCAACAGATCTACACACAAAGCTTTCTCTTTTCCTCAGTTCCCATCAATCACAATTTCAGGTCCCGACAACAAAACCATTTGTTGGCATAGGGAAAAACCCAGGGTTCACCGCTTCAACAATGCACCAACAAAACCCTAATTATTGACCCTTTTGGCAACACCTGCGAAGCAGATGAAGTCTCACCCGAGGTTGTAGGAATCAAGTTTCTACAACCTAGTTGGCATACGGATCTGTGATTACAATACTTAACAGAGCACTTATCAGTTAACATTCATTAGCATTTAACCCTTATTCACATCGCAGGTAAAACCCTAATTACATAACAACGTAGTATTCAACAAGATCTAACACATCCAAGCACTTAACACATAGAAATAGAGTAGATTTAGCGTTCATTCACATTACTAAGAACTAAGCTATTATATCAGATGCATATAACATACATAAATATGACAAAACTAAGCATAAATCACATCAATCACACAAAGCAACCATAACACAGGATATATGTTGTTCACCCCCAGCGTGAGGCTACATCCACCAAATTCTCTTCTTCTTTATTATCTTCTTTGAATGCACAGAGCCACAAAGCCAACTCCGCATAGGATAGGAGATCTGTGCACACCTCGCCAGATCCTCCTTCCCAAGTTAGGTCATAGCACAAATCCTTCTTACATAGTTTGCACACAAGCTTCTTACGATCACTTGCACTTAGCTCTGCAAGTCTTAACACATAGTATGCACAAAGCCTCTAGCTCCACACTAATCCACAAACATCCACTACTACTACTTTCTTACATCACCTAGATATCTATTTATACATTGCAAATGAGGCTTAAACATGGGAAACCCATGGGTCGACATCCCATACTCATTACATAAACCCTAATCCCAAAAATCCCAGAAAAGGGGGCGATATCCCACAATCTCTGCTTCGCCTGGTGCTTTGTCTTCGACCAACCTGTCAAAGTCCCAAAAATGGTCAAACACGACAAAGGTTCTCCAAAACTTGGTCGAGGGCCAACATATTTCCTAACTACAAATGCATACTAATGCATACTAAATAAACACACTTTTACCTAAGGACACATTAGACCAAGTAGATCTTAACTAATTCCTAAGTGTCTAAATATACTAACATACCCCCTTAAGAACAACTTAGGATAGGATTGAAGGATTTACAATAGTGACACAATAGGAGAAGGAAGGTGTGATTAGAGCTTATCCCCCCTTAATGACAACTTCCTGAACTCCTAACATAGATCAAAGTTTGGAAAAATTTTGTTTTGTAAGAGACTTTGTGAAAATGTATGCAACTTGATATTCTATAACTTTATCATGAATGAGTTTTCTAATGAAGTGCATGTGTAGCTCGATGTGCTTGTTGCGCTGATGTTAAAACGGGTCTTTGGAAAGATTGATGGAACTCTGATTGTTGCACCAAAGGTAGATCAGATGGTGTTGCTGGAATCCAAAATCTGAAAGGATTTGTCGACGACATAAGGCTTCCTGACTTGAATTTACCATGGCTCAGTACTTTTCTTCTATTGAATAAAGTGAAATAGCTTGTTGTTTCTTACAGGCCCAAGTGAAAGGTCCTGAACCAAGGCTAAAAACATAACCTGGAGTAGACTTCTGATCATCAAGGTCGCCAACCTAATCTGAATCAATGAAACCAACCAATAAAGGAGTCCCCCCCTGAACTATAATGTATTTCGAACTGAACTGTACCATGGACATAGCGAAGTATCCTTTTAGTTGTTTTCCAATGGTTTTCATAGGGTGTTTGCATATACCGATATTCAATACCAACAGCAAAGGAAAGATCAGGATGGGTATGAATCAAGTATAAGAGGCTACCAACTAACTAACGGTACAAGGTGGAATCAACTTCGGGAGAAGTATAGGTGGTAGTAAGCTTGACTCCATATTGGAAGGGAGAAGTGGATGGTTTAGAATCGTCCATGTGAAAGAGACGAAGAAGGTCACAAGCATACTTAGACTGGGAAAGAAAAATTCCTTCATTGGTTTGCAAAACTTGGAGGCTAAGGAAATAGTGCAAAAAACCTAAGTATATCATTTCAAATTTCTTTTTAAGGTTGGTTTTCACATGGTTTAAAATTTTTGAGCCACTACCGGTAAGGATAAGGTCATCAACATAAAGGAAAAGGATTATGAGATGGCTTCATACTTTCTTGGTATAGACATTAGGATCATAATGGCATCTAGAGAATTCAGTGTCAATAAGAAAGTTGTCCATTTTGGCATACCAAGCTCGGGGAGCTTGCTTAAGACCATAAAGAGATTTCTTAAGGGGACAAACAAGGCCAGAGTCATTTTGAACATGGATAGGACGTTGTTCCATGTATATTTCTTCCTGCAAATATATGTGCAAGAAGGAGAATTTAACATCCATTTGGTGGACCTCCCATTTATGTGAGGCAACAAGGGAAAGAACAAGGCAGATGGAATTCATTTTGGCTACAAAGGCAAAGGTTTCATTATAGTCAATTCCTTTAACTTGGGAAAATCCTTTGGAAACTAACCGAGCCTTGTGTCTTTCAACACTTCCATATGATGCATACTTAGTTCTGTAGACCCATTTACATCTAACAAGTTTTCTTCATTTTGGAAGAGGTACAAGATCCCAAATACCATTTGTCTTTAAAGAACGATACTCTTCATTCATTGTTGTATCCCAATTTGGATGACCTGAAGCTTCTGCAAATGTCTCTGGATCATAATTCTCTAAAACTTGAGCCAAAAGAGAAGAGTCTCGTTGGAACTGTGAACGTGTTCGACGAAGATTTGAAGGATCACTGACAAGACCACCAACTACTTCTCGTGTTGAACGGAACCATCTAGGAAGCGGTGGAACCAGTGTTGGTTTAGGTTCAAAAGACTCAACTGGAGGAAGGAGAACATGTGGAGGTGGATTTTCATCCTCACTGTCATCATCTGAAGAAGAAACTAGAATAGGAACATAAGAAGGCACAAACATCGAATATGGCGTGCAAGACGAAGAAGGCACAATCGTTGAATTAGAATCGTAGGCCAAGATATTATCATCAAATTTAACATCTCTTCTAATAATAATTTCATTACAATGTGGTTGAATAAGTCTATAACCTTTGACATCTCCATAATAACCAACAAATATACACTTCTCACTTTTAGGCTGCAATGATTTATTTTTCTCATCAAGAATGTGAGCCCATGATATACTACCAAATACACGGAAGTGACTTACATCTGGTTTAATTTTAGTCCAAGTGTAACACACCCCTCGTAGGGCATAAAAATTTCATTCTTCTTAAGAAAAACAATACCCTCATTCGGGGACTCTGTTCCATTCTTCTCTTCCATGGATTTCCAGCCACGATCTCCATGCTCTTAACCAAGCTCAGAACTAGCATATATCCTCTTCTAAGTCCTTCGGTTCTTCCATTCCCCCTATACTTGCATATGACTGTGGGTTATAACCAGATGCCAAAACAACAGACGCCAAGACAACCACCGCATGAATCCTCTGGAATGGAAAATATCTGAAGTTTTCAATCCAACGTTACATGTCCTCGAGGATTTCGATGGTCCTGATTAACTTTGGGACTTCGGCGTTCAAGAGTCTCAGACACTCACACAACCTTTCCTCCCGAAGTACTTTGTACCCTGACTTCCAGATCAAGCGCTATGCATTCATTTTAAATCAACGACTTAGGTTCATTTCTGGACTTCGACATTCGGGAGCTTCGGACATTTCTATGGTATTTTATCCTAGAGCATTTTATTCTTGAGTTAAGGATCGTGTGCCACGCTTCCTTCCCAATAAATGGTCCTGGTTTACTTTAGGATTTTTTGCTTTGGAGGATTCACAAGTACTCATAATTGAAAACCTCTAAAGAGCAATCCTTCTAGAGTGTCGAATCTTCTGACACCTGTCCTCTGAGATCAGGTGTCTTTCATTGTGTCACGTGTCTTCTGGTGCCAACGGATAGGATAAACTCTAGGAATTCAGATATTTTTGACAGTTAAGAAGTTTGACATCCCAGGGCTTCGAGCTCCCGAAGCTTCAAAGCCATCAAGAGTTAGCTCCTTTCATACTTGGCACAGGGTTCCTAGACCCTAGTCATATGGACCCTTTGATGAATCTCAGGCTATAATCTATACTCTTAGCTGATATTTTGTTAAGTTCATGGGCATGAGCCTAATGTCTCTCAAGCTACTAGTTTGAAGGAAGTGCCTTCCTAGCTCACAGAACTTTAAGTTCTGAAGTAGGGCAGGGTAATATCGTGGAATTATCGAGATGGTAGTAGTGCCAAGAGGCTTGCTCCAACTTTGGAACGGTGAGGTAGCTCCCTGGGGAAAACACCTTTGAGGGTTAAACTGGAGCATATGAAAAATCAAGCATAAGCATAAGTCATCAAGGATATAAATATATACACATCACTCGATCATTCAATACAGAAGAAAATCTTAAATGTATACATACATGCATTAATTCATTATTCCATTTCAAAGCACAAAGCATGAAAACACTTATCTGAACCCGAAGACATGATGCGGCTGCTAAAAGGGGTGCCTGTTTCCACCCAACCATAGGCTCGGTCACTCCTAATGGATTTATCACTGGCCACCCCTGAGCTAGACCACGATGCTTTAAGATTGAATCCTTTCTTCCGACTCAACGATAGTTAGGGACGAAGTTTAATCTCCTTCTCCTAGAATGGAAATAGATAGGGATGAAGGTTACTCTCCCTCTCCTGAATCAATCATAGATAGGGACAAAGGTTACTCTCCTTCTCCTGAGTCAGTCTCTATTTTCTGCGATCAGAACACATTCTTTTCACAGTTCTTCCTCGAACCCGAGAGCTCGGTCTCTCATCTCTACACTCTTCACAGATTTCCTCTCTGACCCCCACGCTTTCCTTTCTTGCATTTCCCAGCAAGATTGTGTGTGCCCTAAATTCCCAGTCTGTGGTCAGGTATGGAAGCCTTACAGATGGGTGGTCTACCCCATCCCCTCATTAACTCTTGAGGAGGTCTTCCCACCTACCAGCCTGAATGAAATTCATTCCTGGGTCGGAGGGTTTTTCTGATCCTGAGAAATTAAATCCAACAAATTACTGGTTCGGTGGAGGTTAATGTAACCATTCCTAGTCCCCTCCACCATCTTTGCATAGCATCTGTGGTCTCTCTTAGCACATCCCCTTTCTAGCAATCATGCAACATGTATCCATTTTCTATTAAAATAATAGAATTTACATTCATTGACCTTTCATACAAAGTTCCATCAAATCAAACATTCACACCTTTGATTTTTCCATATTTCCTTGGCCAATATAGTTATATTTACAAATTGGGGGAAATAGGGTGTTACAATTCCCTCCCCCTTAAGGGAACATCATCCTCAGTGTTCTTTCTTAGAAAAACCTATCATGCCTTTCTCATTCAACCACTTCATAAGTCTTTACCTTCTTTTTCGGTCAGGTACTTTTTCAGACTCTTATTCTTTGTCACTTGCCTTCAATAATTCTTGGACAACAAGCACATTAATCATAGTCTCTTGCGAAAACATTTTACTGTTGCGTAAAATCCTAGGAAAATTTCATAATCTAGCACAATACTTATCTGCGCAGTTTGTGGATTTGTATCCACATGGTTGTCTTGTTATCCAGGCTCATTGTGTTTCCTTTACATACCCATTGTGTGCATGATCCTAATCAATAGTTTATAAGAATTATCAAAATTTTATTGCAAATTTGTCACCTACGGATTTCCAATTCCACATTTTGTTTTTCCAGATTTGTTCCACACATGGAACAGATTCACAAGCATGGGATTTTCCTCCCCATAGTAGTTTATCTCAATAGGGAATTGGTATTTCTTATGGGCTTACAATATTACCATATCCAATGCTCTTTCTTCCTGCAAGTCAACTTTCCTCAGCCAAACAAATTGTTGTTTTTCATGCACTCTATATTTTCATACGATGGATACTAATAGTCCAAGTCATTTTCATGTATTCAGGGTATATAAAGAAAAAAGGAAATATTATTATTATGTAATAATCATGTCAATCATACTAAGTTTTCCAAGTGCAATTCAAATATTAATTGACCTTAATCAATATGTCGATGTTCATGGTCATATTCATACCCAATGCACCCTCACATTGATCTTCAAGATGCCACACTTGGTGACAAGCACCCTGCTATGGTGTTTTGGATTTTAACCAACCTCTTCACCATATTGTTTATTCCTCCTCGTTCACTCTTACAGCAGGACTATGCTTCCAGCTACAAGAAATTCACGATTCCAATTTAGTGCACATAAACTAGTTGTTTTTCTTGAATGCGCCCAAGCATTCTTCTTTCATTAGTAACCAGGGTGCCAACAGTCATGGCCACCCACTTTTGATTTTCTCTAACACCTATACAATGTAATTAGAAATATTGGAAGGTCCTCCTTCCTCAATGGAAAATCCATTGTCTGTCCTTTTATGCGAACATGCATTTCCTCGAAGAAATTCCATGCAATGTGCTAACTATGAGCACCTTTATTCCCATAGAACCAATTCCCATGACCACAGTCTAATGCAGAGTGCTAAACTCTATCTTCCTTGACTGGCCCGGAGGAAATACATCTTCTCTCCATGTGACCGAGAGCTGTGACCTCAACTCTATTCTTTCTGGCGCTATCCTTTCAGCTCCCATGTCCAAGTGTTATGATCCTGGCTAAACCCCTTATCTACAATTCGATGGTGAAGATCCTTCTTCCCCAAAATCCAACGGCTACAAGGGATTGTGGAACCTCAACTATCTCACAATTTAATTCTCCTTCTGATCTCTGCAATGGATACGGACCGTCCGATCTACGATCGGATCCCAAACTCAAAACAACGCTACATTGGATTTAAATTACGGGTACAGTTCTCGATGTTAACTCGCGTTCATATGCAATCTCCGCAATGATCTCGGGTCATCTATATTATCCCTCGATCGATTTTAACCGCACAATTTCTAGATAATAATAATAATGCCAACACATAAGTATTTGACCGAGAGTTTAGGTTGAAACAGAGCTTCGATGTGCTAAAATCAACCAAAGAACCCAATCACAGTATGAGTTTTATGTGACATTAATGTGTGGGTTCCTTGTAGGTTCTCGCACTGATTGTTCACAGATCGGCGGTTCACAGAGATTGTGGAATACTAATATGATCACTATTTATCAGAGAGTTCGATCTCCACAATCTAAAACGTGTTTTCCCAAATCTATTAATCGTGGTCATTGATTCTCCTCCCCGACGAGATCAATGGAGTTGGTTGATTGTGGGTCGTGAACTAGCACATCCTTTAATTTCACCTTTCTGCTTAGCAATGATTCCCAACCATCGATCTCTATTCATAGATCGATGGTTCACAGTGATTGCGGGGCCCAATCTGGAAAATGTTCGCCTGACTCTGTCTAATCGTGGTAGTTGATGTTCCACCCCAATGAGATCAATGGTGTTGGTTGATTGTAGGCCATGAACTAGCACGTCTGTTAATTTCACCTTCGCACTCTATAATGATCCCCGACCGTCAATCAAATCGAATGACTAGTGTTTGATCTGTTAACTCCAGTGGATATTGTAGTTGATTTGACGATTGTGATCGGTCTTCGTTTTGATGAGTGGCTCGCATTCACCTCCTCTATCATGTTCTTGAGTATCTTGATTTGATCAGGGTTTTTCTTCCTGAATCATACTCTGGTTGGGTATCTATGGCATACAACTGCCTTTCAAAAATTTTGTGCATAACGTTACGACAACAAAACATTTTTAGACATGTCCTAGCACATATTTATGCACTTCATCACATTACCCTTAATGCTTTCATGAGTGCAACAAAAACAAATATCGATTGTTTCTACAACAATACGACCAACATCACTATGGTGCCAAAACATTTACTTCCGTCTTCATACCAGCTCTCTCATCTCAGAGAAAACATAATACTCGGCAAAAAAATAATTGAGGGCTCTCCCTTTCTTCCAATTCTTTCTACATCGCTTGGAAATTTTCATCCCAGTTGAGTTATCTCTAAAGGCCTCGTTGCCTTTTTTTAACATGGCTTCAACCAAGCCTATTCAATCAAACGTACTCATTTATTCATTCATTAGTCTTCTTTTCATTACATGATGCTTTCAAAATGTAATCCAGGATTCTTATACTGATATATATATATATATATATATATATATATATATATAGAGAGAGAGAGAGAGAGAGAGAGAGAGAGAGAGAGAGAAGCTTGTATCTCACTGCTTAGTTCTCAGCAGTTATTAAGGTTGCGAATATTTCCTCCTAACAGATTTTTCACACAATTATCTCATGGGGAACTCCATCAGCATGAAACTTCGTTATTGCATGTCCATCACTATGTGTGATGACCTCAACCTTGAGTTAGCTTTAGTTGTTTACCAATTATTCCATAGGGATATAAACATGAATCTTTGTCATGCACCCAAATTATGTATCCATACATATTCTAGTTTTGTTTACTTACATCCATGATGTACTTAACCATATGCATAATCAACAATATATGTTTAGTTGCCATCGGTATATTTCACAGCCTACATACATCTCTATTCTAAAATTAGTCAACTCATGATTGTTCAAAATCATTCTTTTGTGATTCTCAAGGCATAATCATTTGCCTCTTATCCTAACAACAGACCATCCTTTCTCATTTACTCTTTCA
>ML813360.1:86994-127083 GCA_009831015.1 Picea engelmannii | reverse complement strand
ATATATATATATATATATATATATATATATATATATATATATATATATATATATATATATATATATATAGTATGTGAATACATACTATGAATATTATCTTTCTGGTGAATTGATGTGGTGAATACATTTTATGCATCTACCATGAATTGAATTTAGTTTGTGACTATTCAAGCCCTATCATGAACTAAATAGACAATAAAATATTAGGGTTTAAGACTCAACTCTAGAAAATGGAGTCTAGATTACAAGAAATAAAATAAAAATACAACCAAGAACAAAAACAATCAAGGTAGGAAGAATAGGTCAAAGAAAATAAAAATCCTAGGGACAAGATTAAAGAACTAGAAGAAAAATTAATTAAGAATTTGGCCCTAAATAGTGTGGAACACAAATTGAATATCAAATAGGATGAAATCATGAAGATGGGTGTCTATTTTGCTTGTTTTATGAGAAAAAAAAACTATATTTTCACAAGTTCTTCAACTTCCGGTATACAAAAGTATTTTTTTATTTAGAATTTCACTTTACAGTAAAAAAAAAAAACTTGTGAAGAATTTTGTTAGCTTTCTACTCACTATTTTTCAAATTGTTTTTATTGAGATTTAATATGTCAATTTGGCAATTGTTTCATAGTATGTTCCTTAAAAATGAAAGGAATGATAATGAGTTATGTTTTCCCCCAACAATGTATCTATTATTAAGTTTTTTTTTTTTTGACAAACTAAATATACTGTAACAATCTGTAAAGACTCTATTTTCTTATGACTATAATTTTGAATCTAACGGATGAATATTATAATTTCTAGAATTTTTTTAAGTTGACCAAAATGAAATAGTTCCATATTTTAAATACATTTTCCCCCCACCTTGTATCTATCTTAATTTGTACTTAAAATTAAAATCTAAAAGTACCTTTTTGAAGAGAACCATTTAAGGATTGTGAATACAAATTTTTCTAAATTTTCCACAATGTTTTTTTAGAGATATGGATATTTCATTTCACTTAATCATAATGTCACGTGAAAATATCATGCAGTGATTTTTTTATAAAATTAAATAAGATAAGATAAAAATAATGAAAATGAAAACAAAATATATCCATGGAAAGTAGATTCAATTTTGCAAATGTTGGTATCAATTTTGAATCTAAATTCTAAGTATTTGCAGGAGTCTGAAACCTCCAAATTTCAAGTAAGTTGGAAGGAATTATCAAGTTCTTGCAAACAGTCCCATTTGCAGGTTTTGAGCCGAAAGAATATTTCAACCGAAAAGTATTTGTTTTTCGACCGAAAGATATTTTACTAACCAAATTCCTATTTTTTGGCCAAAAGATGGGTGAGAGAATTCCAGCGATCAGAAAAAATGAAGGGACACATCATTTCGTTTCAATTGGAACCAAATATTATAAATATACTTTCAGCTGAACCAATTTAACACAATTCACACTCTTGTTTCATGGTTTTGCATATGTGGAGTCTCTAAGCAAAACTTTGAATCATTTTTTTCATTTTTTCGTTGTTTTGAATGGTTGATGTTTTGAATGAAAAAAAATAAATTATATATTGAAGGCATTGTTGAACATTTTTTCAAGGTGAAGGCGTTATTGAACATAAAATTATTGATATTATCTTTTAATAATTTTTGTGAGAATGAAGTTTTTTTGAGGCTATTTTGAAATGTTGATTTTTTTTTAAACTTTTACAGATAACCACACTCATGGGAAACAAAAGTTTGCACAAGAGAAAATCGATCACACTTGAGACGAAAATCGCCATAACGAACAAAGGAAAGAGAATTTTTGGAGAAAGAAACAAGAACATGAAAATATTGTTCAAGAAATAAACGATGATGATGTAAATAAATGTTTTCAACAAGAAGAAGTCCAACCAGGCATATGCATGTACACATATTGTCTATATTAAAAGTATAGAATCATTTATTTAAATTATCGTTTAAAATATAATTGATTGTAATTCGGATTTGATGTTTTTCAAAAAACATAAATATATTTGTCTCATAACATCGATGAATTCGTTGAAACCGAAATTGATGAAAAAGTTGAATCACCTATTGGTATGTACATAAATCTCTATATAATATAAGATGAACACTTGTATATATAATTTAGTGAATTTATGTTTGGGTTTTGTTTTTTAATATAAACTTTAAATTGAAATATGCAGAAGAATATATCAACATTAATGATGAAATATTAGAAAATGTTGATACTAACTAATTTGGGAAGAAAGAAGTTAATCATTATATAATATATCGTGTTACGAATATGTATAATAATTTTTTCAAAGATGAAACAGTGATAGTACAAGCTCAACTTTTACTCTATCTAATAAAGTCAAGAAATTTAAAAGAAGCTACATCATTATTGAGTATTCAAAAATAGACAAAAGATACAAAGGTGAAACATAATGTCTTTGAATATATAACTAGTGTATTAAAATATTTTGAAAAATCTCAAAAAAAAGATGCCAGTGTTGCACGTAGAGTGATACAAACAACAGTTGTTTCATCTAGAAATATAAAAGATCATTTGACACAACACATGGAAAAAGCGATGGGAACCTCAAGAAAAATATTGTATAAATAGAAAATTTCGATTCAAAATAGATGCAAATGATGAACTTGCTTATTGGACAGTTATTTCTAGACAACCCTACAAATATAGACTTGCATAAAATGTTAAAGAATCGACCCGTAATTGTTGGTTGAAAAAATCTCGTGTTTCACCACATGAAAGGGATGTGTTGTGATGAAGAATAGCACGAAAAAAATATGAAGAACATCCAAAACATATATTGTCAATGACACAAATAGAACTGTTCAATAAGTTCAAAGAAGAGAACAAAGAAGTTAAAATTTTCATCAATACATTTGTGCAACAAAGACCATGGTTTGTTAGACCCATCATTGTTTGTGAAACTTGTTGTCGTTATCATGTGGAATTTGAGTTATATTACGACACTTCTCTTGATTTTAGTAAAATAGTATGGTCAAGTTCACCTCCTCCTTCAACATTCCATGCTTTTATATCTAAAATTCTATGTGAAAGAGAAGGTGATGAATTATTTTATGAAAAAGAATGTGTTGGTGGAAAGAAATTTGATTGTTGTGGAAATCTAAGTTTGTTTCACTCAAAGTATCCTATTGATATGAATGATCGATCATTTTCTAATATAACAGTCAATTGGAAGATATATGAATATATGTGCAGCACGGCTCCACATTCTTCAAATGTTATTTCCAAAAGGATTGATTTGAAAGTAGATAAAATCTGTGTGATAGATTTTTTGAAAAAGTTTGAGGAAGAAATTTATAAATACACCAAGCATTCACATAGATCTCGATGAAAATATCTAAAATTCAAACAATCTCATGAAGTGTTTCCACCAGGGACAATTTTGTCTGTAGTTGATTTTGAAGAGAATTACACACTCGCTGCACAAAAAGAAATACAGAGTGAATATTATCATTCTGATTAAATCACTATATTTGTCCATGTTCTATATAGACATGCTCAACGGTGTCTTGATAACATAGAAAGCACCAATGAAAATCAACATGTTATTAAAGAATATCACTTTTATATAAGTGATGATCGAGCACACAATACACATTATGTACAACATTTTTTTGATAAATTTTATGATTCGTTGAAAGAATGTGGGATCGGATTTGATTGACATTGGATATGGTCAGATGGATGTGTGGGTCAGTTCAAATCTTCACGATCATTCTATTGGTTGTGTCGTCTTCATAAGAAATCAAACATTACACATTGTTGGAATTTTTTTTAGACTGATCATGGAAAAGGAGAGCACAATGGTGTAGGGGCATGTGTAAAACAAGCACTTAAAAGGTATCATATGAACCCTCATGCCAATTGATTTGAATCCGTTGATCAAGTTGTTGAATGGTGCAAATTGGCGCTAAGCCATGAAAATAATATGTCAAGAGATGTGCGCAGGTGTGTACATATATGTACATGTTACGCATGTACACAAGATAGTTGTATTCACGTTTTCAAATTTATAATCTATTCAATCATTTTCTTGGTAGATTTCAAGTTAACAAGTTATTGTCTTGTCCAATTTTTTTTGGTATGTTAGAATCCAAGGTGTAAATAGATCGATCCCATATGAATCAGGTATAATACATGGGACACAAAAAGTGCATTCAATTAAAACAAAATTCTATCAAAATGTGTTTGCATTTGATACAATAAATTAATCTTGTTTTTGTTCAGTTTGCATAGAGGACACAAAATCCATAGAGATTTGTGAAAACAAAAATGTGGAATATGTTAAATCTTGGAGACATATTGAACTTAATATAAAAGGGAAAATTTCACTTGCAATCTCATAGGAGATGGAATCAAATGAAACTATAGTGTCAGTTGATGGCAATAGAGTTTATGATCTTGTTAGAGAAGGAATTTTTTATGTTTAAATATTTAAACAACTTGTAGATGTACTTGTGTGAAAATATAACATGAAATACTTGTTGGAACATATTGAATTATTTTCAGAAGATGTCTTTGTCATGGTTGCACATGTGGACATCACTGAAAATATGAAATATTATTTGATACGATGCACAGAACAAAAGATGAGGTTATTAGAAGATTTTGATGATAACGGTTTTATATATGAAAGAGGATCCATCGTATTGAAAGGATGTTTTTTCAAGAAACCCATCAAATCTATACTCATGTTCACTTTCAAGACTATCAGTCGAATGTCGTAAGTTTTCAATATAGTCATTTAGTATGTGCAGCACGCATAAAGTTAATAGAAGTTCAATCAAGAAAAAAAAAGTTAGAAAATGGAAAATGTCCAAATCCGATCATGAATGAATAATTGAAGATGGCATACCATTACGATTTATTTTAAAAAGTTACATGTACATTCTGGAATTTTATATTATGCATTTAAAGTTCACTTTTTTATGAATATCTAGGATTCTAGAATCATTTAGTTTACTTTACTTTCATGGTCCATTCAAATAAGGAACTATATTTTTTATGAATTATAAAGTTTATCGAGCCTTATTTACAATTTGAGGGAAGAACCTATAGATTGTATAGGAACCTAAAATGACCTATACTTTGGATGATTATACTAATCCTACAAATTATCCATCATATACACAAATCATTTAATGCATAACCAATTTATTGCATAAAGGATTTGTGTTCATTATTTCCAATGATTGAAATGTTTTTTCATATGAAGAGGATAACTTCATATCAAAACTAGGACCCATTTCCATCTCATTATAAGGGACTATTGATGGCTTAGAAAAAATTTCACTAAATGTAGTACCTTTCATAAAATCATCCCCCTTTCTATTAATATCTCTAGGAATAATACCATTCTACAAATAAAAAATAACACCATCTACTAAGGCTTGGTTTGCTGCCTTTAGATTTTCATTTTTTTAATTGAATTTCGAGTATATTGAGAATTCAAGGTAGTGTATGATTAACATCCAAATTAAAAAATTTAAAGAAATCTTAAAAAATATCAATTTTAATTATGAAATTGAGAATTTTGATTCCAAAAGTATTGATATATTAAATTGTTACAATGTGCATTTATATTTTAATATCTTGAAGCAAATCAAACAAAATTGAAATTATGAGCTACTTGAAAAATGTGTATGATGAACCTAACACTACTTATATTCTACACATTAAACATAGTTTTCATTAATTTTGATTGAAAAAACTTAAGTTGAAAAAGAATTTGATTTTCTGACCTGATAACAAAAAATAAAAGTAACACCATCTACTAAGGCTTGGTTTGCTACATTTATATTTTCATTTTTTTAATTGAACTTGGAGTATATTGAGAATTCAAGGTAGTGTATGATTAACATATTAATTAAAAAAATTAAAGACATCATAAAAAGTATCAATTTTAATAATGAAATTGTGAATGATTCCAAAAGTGTTGATATATTAAATTGATTTGTAATGTGCAATTAGATTTCAATATCTTGAAGCAAAGCAAACAAAATTGAAATTATGAGCTACTAGACAAATGTGTATGATGTTACTTAACACACATTAAACATAGTTTTCATTAATTTTGATTGAAAAAAATTAAGTTGAAAAAGAATGTGATTTGTGACATGATAACAAAGTTGGAAGTTTACTCAATGTAGACCTTGTATTGTGGATGGTGCATTGCTATCCCTGCAAATTTTTGAATAGAAAGTTATTCAGTGATATTGAACAACACTCATAGGTGTCATATTAATGGCACTAGTGGATACTTCCAATGTGCAGAGGATTGATAATACATCAACCCTTTTCTTCCCTTTTTAGTGCATAAACAATTTATATCAATATAAATTTTAATGAAAATCGCTTACGTATATTAAAGTATATTTTAATTTTACATATTAAAAAAGGTTAGATGATTTTATTATTTCACATTTTCTTGAGTGAATATATTGAAAGCTCGAAAAGAAACCAAGGATGAACATAACTAGTTTAGTGTTGGACTGTCATTTCATTGAGAATTTTCAATAAAGAAACCAAGGATGAACATAACTAGTTTAGTGTTGGACTCTCATTTCATTGTGAATAGATATAAGGAGTGAAAGAAGCAATCAAGTATTAGACTCCTAAGTTCCTAATAGAGTGTTTTTAATCCCCAGCATAATACATTCTTTATTTCACATTCCAGAGCAAGTAACAGTCATAGCTTCAACGATATTTGTGGCCTCTAGGTGAGGTTCATTTACTCACCCCTTCGCAGGGGGTGCGAAATCATGGGAGGGAGAAAGACGCCAGTTAGGAAGGTTGCTAAGATTATTGATGAATGAATGTGGTGAGACCAAGTCAAGTTGAGCAATCCATAACCTTACCAGTCTCGTTGCCAGCCTTCCTTCCAAATATAATGAATGATTGTAGAAATGATTGTGTTGCATCAAGACACATTTCTGGATGTGTTTCGAAACAGAATTGGATTAATCTTGAGTCACCTTTCCCTCTTCCATCTCCCTAGTCCTATGGCATAACCATTTTCAATAAAGAAACCAAGGATGAAAATAACCAGTTTAGTGTTGCACTGTCATTATCTAGAAGTTTTGGAGGTAAATTATAATTTATAAAACTAAAGAAAATAATATGATTCCCTTGAAGGACTGGAATTCGTACCTTAAAAATACTTATGAATTCCCTAACACTATGGATACCATTCCCAATGTTCCTATAAAGGATGAGGTATTTTCTATGGAGGACATAGAGTTTGGGGTTAAGTAGATTGCAAATGGGAAAGCTAAGAACATTGAAGGCTACCAAGATGAAATATCTAAAATCAGAGGGCCTATCCTCATCCCTCACATACACAATATCTTCAATTTAGTAGTAAAGCATGGATTCCCTAAACCCCGGATGCAAAGCCTCATTGTAGCTATTTTTAAAAATGGGGTAAAAATATCCCCTCTAATTGTAGGACCATTATGATTAGCCCCATTTTATCCAAGTTATATGAAATTATTTTGGAAAACAAGATTATCTTATGGATAGAAATCCATGGAAAAAGAACTAAAAGACATGTTGGGTTTAGGATATATCATTCAACTGTGGACCGCCTTGTTACTCTTAGGATCATTGCAGAGGAGTGTCACAATAATAAAACTGATCTCATTTGTTGTTTCATTGACTTTAGAAAAAACATTTTGACATAGTGCCTAGGACAAACCTTTGGAATAGGTAGGAAGAGATAAATGTTCCTTTCGAGTTGAGGGCTATTGCGATAAGGTTGTATGATAACGTTATTTCCAAGTTTAGGAACAATGAGGGATGGTCTGAAGAAATCAACTACAATATCATAGTTAAACAAGGTTGTACCTTGTCCCCTACCCTTTTTGGAATATACATTGACAAGTTAGAAGAGTGTTTGGAAGAAGGAGGGTGTGTCAACCCAAATCTTGTTTGTATAGTCATCACTCTTCTTATTTATGCTTATGATATTGTTCTTATGGAAAGGATTCCATGCAATCTCGACAAGAAACTAACAATTCTCCAATATTTCTTCTCCAATATGGGTATGACTGTTAATACAGAGAAAATGAAAGTCGTGATAATTAAATCCAAAAATATTGCCTATGATACTTTTGTATATGACAACAACAACTTGGAGGAAGTTCCTTCATACAAATACCTTAGAATATATATTCATCACAAGATCAACTAGAATTATAACATTGAGAAAATGATTAATGGAGAGTGAAAATATTATTATGGGCTTGAAAACAATTGTAAATCAATGGATCTTTGGATATGGGATAAAAAAACTCCTTTTTGAAACTCTTGTTACTCTGGTTATTTTCTATGGATGTGAAGATTGTGGTTGCAGTATCTCTAGATATTGATGAAGAAACATAGAGCAGACACAAAATAATTTTATAACCTATAATCTCAAAATTAAAGTAAATACACCCTATCCTATCCTCCTCTAAGAAGCAATCCTTTCCCTCATTGAGAGCATGGCTATGACTAGATACATAATGTATAAGAACAAGTTAAACAACATGGAAGACAAGAGACTTCCTAAAATTGTTTCAAACTCCAGCCAAAACCACCTTCGGCTCAAGCGGGGATGGTAGAAGGATGTTCGGTCTTGTCTAAACCATTGGGGAATAAAGGAAGATATCATATTGCAAAATAAATATAATATTAAAAATATAATTACAACAAAATTTAAGGAGAAATTGTGGTGCGATAAAGAGTTAGAAAAAAAAATTAAATTAAGGTTTTATAAGGAGGTGAACAGCCCTAATCTCGAAGATGAAAAGTATCTCTCTATTTTTACTAGTGTAAAGAAGAAAATAAGAATTGTTAAAATATGAACAAATTTTCATTAAAAGATCGTGTGTATTTTATAATGATATTCTTATTAAAAAAAATATAGATCAGTATTAAAGAATAAATAAATAAATTACACAACAAAATGTATTTAAAATATAAAATATAAAATAAAAATTATTACACTTGTCATGCTATTATATTTATATATTTAATAGATAATTTATTTAGGAAAAAAACTGCATCCCATTTAGAAATCCCCCAATAAAACATTCTTCCATATTGTTCAAATGAATTAAGTAATTTACTAGGTGAATATGTGAATACAATGTTTGATTGGCCACCTCTGAGATGAAACCCAGGTCCGCTGAGAAGGATGACATTCTCCATTAACATTTCTCTCATAGCGTTTCGTGTGTGCTTGAGTACTAAGGATTAATATGGATGTATAATAGTTACAATATCAATTCTTGTTGGCTATTTTTCAGCACAAGTATCAAAAAAATTCATAGTATGAGTGTTACTTTAGATAGGTGCAAAAGCCACTCTTGCTTTCTATTTATATAGTACACCTTTTCTCCATTTAATTATAGGTTTGTACTTATTTATCTTATCGATTTTTAACGATTCATTAGAAGCATCCCTAATGGATTTCCTAGAAATTTTACATTCATTATCATATTATTTAGTACCCATGTTTTTTTAATCAAAATTCCTTAAAAAATAGATATTAAGAAAACTTTTATTAAGAAGTAGAGCCTAAGTGGCATCTTGTTAATCCCATTTGTTTTGTATATATTTATTTTATTTATGTCAATATATTTCATCAATGTTATAATTATATAGATTAATATAAAGTTGGGTATATAGGTTCGATGTGTGTGTGGATATATTAGTCCCTTATGTGGGTTATTGTTTTCATTTTTTTCATTAGTTTGAACTTTAATAAAATGTAAAACTATATTTTTTATAAAGTTTTATTAAAAAGATATTTAAATTTTATTGTTTTTTATTAATTTTTAATTAGATAAAAAATGGCGATTTCACTTTTTTATTTCCAATCTAATAATAAATTAATTATACAGTAAAATTTTAAATATAATCCATTCATATTTAGACAGATGATATCATATATAATAGAGCCAAAAACGTTATAGAAAAACATTAACGTGATTTTAATAAGGATGATGGTCTCATTTTAAGCAAATCTTGAAGGGCATTGATTCACATCCTTACGAGTAAGAAGAAAAATACTAATTAATTTATTCATTGATTAAAGTTTTGGTCGACATATTATGGTATGTCATGAACATTGATTAGCTTAACTACATTAATATTAATTACTATGAGATTTTATTCACCTAAAGATGGACTAAGATATGTAGTATGAAATGTATGTTGAATACAAAAATTCTCACACAAGCTTTACATTAAAAAAAAAAAAAAAAAAAATTTAAATTAAAGTTTTATGTATACATCATTAATTTCAAGGTACATGGATAATATTTGCTCATATTTTATAGAGAGCATGTTGTATTGTTCTCTTGTGAGTATTTTGGCTATTTTAATAAATTAGGAACAAAGTTGTATAGTTTACAGGCTCAAAGGGTACTTGTTGGGTATGCGTTATATTCTTTGCACGATTGTACCTAGTGTCAGTGTTGCGCTAGGTGTATGGTGGTGGGGTACTAAACCCCCTGGTAAGGGGGTTGCATCCCCCTCTGTCCAGGGAGTTATGAGGAAGTGCCCCTGAAAAAAATATTGTTTTTTGCATATGTTTTTAGCAGTTTTTCAACACATGGTTTTCGTCAATGGTTTCTAATTTTGGTTAAGGAAAAAGGGTTGTTGACTAATTCAGGTTAATGAATTAGGGGTTTTGGATGCTGCGGGATCATATATATATATATATATACTAATTTGGGTGAATGGCTTAGGGTTTTTGTATGTAGTGGCATCCAAAACCCCTAATCCATTGACCCAGATTAGTCAACAACCATTTTTCCTTAACCAAAATTAGAAAACCATCGGCAAAAAACATGTGCCGAAAAACTGCTAAAATATGTGTGTGTGTGTGTGTGTGTGTGTGTGTGTGTGTGTGTGTATTAAACAATGAAGATAAATGATGAATAGAATATTAGAGATGCATATCTAAATAGGTTGTTTGTTTTCTCGGTTTGGGTTTCCATGGTAAAATATCTATGTAATGTTTGTGTGTGTCATTGTATATTTTATGTTTTTATTAATAATTTGTTTGGAGTAAATAATTGTACAAGGTTAAAATATACATTTGGTATCAGAGTTGTTATTGGCATCAAGGGGACGCCTGTGTGGCTAATGGTTTGGCTCAGATCTGTGATAAACCTTGTTACAGTGGAAGATCTATGATGTCAATTCTTCAGGTGGAAATAAATGGTGAGTAGTTAGAAAATAAAGATCGAGAAATATAATGGGAAAAGTTTTGTGCTATGGAAGCTCAAGATGGAATATTTGTTGGTGGAAAAAAAATAGTGGATCATTGTGGATCCAACTACTATTTCATCAGAATAATGGGAAAATTTGGATCAGAAGGAAAAGAGCACAATCTGGTTGTGTCTCTTAGATTCAGTATTATTGAATGTCTCTGGGGAAGAAGCTACAACCAAGTCATATTGGGATAAGTTAGGGGATTTGTATCAGTCAAAGTCCCTGGTAAACAAATTGTTCCTACGGAAGAAGTTGTATAACCTAAGGATGAAATATGGAGACTTGATGATAGAGCATCCGAATTCCTTCAATAATGTGGTAATTCAGTTATTATCACTTGATATTAAGATAGATAATTGTATCAGTTTATTGTTTTATTTACCAGACTCGTGGGATGGTCTAGTTGTGGCCATAGGTAGTAATGAAACTACTTTAACTTTCGATGATGTGGTCTCATCCTTGTTGTAGGACGAGATGAGGTGGAATAACATGGAAGGACAAAGAACAGATGCCTTATTTGCAAGAGTACGCTCCCATGAAAGAAATAGATATAAGTTCTCAAGTGGGAGATATAAATCTAAGGGAATATCTAAATCTCCCGAAAAAATTGTAAAGGTATGTTGGAGATGTGGAAAAGAAGGGCACCGCAAGAAGCAATGTAGATCCAGAAGTGTTGAGAGAGGTTAGGGAGTTGATGATGCTCCTTCTATAGAAAAAAAAACCTTTGTGGATGGAGGGGATGTGTACATGATTCTTCAAGCACACATGCAGATCATGAGGCATGGTTAGTCGACTCAGGTGCATCATTTCACATGACTCCTCACAGGGAGTGGCTCTAAGAATATGAAATTTATGATTGAGGTGATGCTTTCCTAGGTGATGACTCGATACCCAAAATCATAGGACAAGATAAAGTCAAGTTGAAGCTCATGGGTGGAAGGATTAGAACACTCCCTGGTGTTCTGTACATTCTAGGATTGGCCATAAATTTGATTTATTTAAGTAAAATGGATGATGCAGGGGTAAAAATAGTGTTTGAGAAAGAAAGCTACATGATGGTTCGAGGAGCAATGGTCTTCCTAAAGGTAGTTTGGTTTGTAACTCTGTATAAGATGCAAGGAAGAACTATTAGTAATGGGTGCAACATTTATGTTGTTCTTGATATTGGAGATGAAGAAAAAATTCATATAGTATTTGGAGCAAAGACTATGTTGTGGCATCAAAGACTGGGGCATATCGGAGAGAAGGGCCTTCGAGTACTACACGGTAAAGGTATGGTTGAAGGTATGTCTAACTTCTCTCTAGATTTCGATTTTTGTGAACATTTCATATATGGGAAGAAGAATCAGGTAATATTCCCCTCCAATGCAACGAGGGCAGAGGGAGTTTTACAATTGGTGCACACTGATGTGTTTGGGCGTATGTCAGTTCCATCACTTGGAAAATTTGTGTATTATGTCTCATTTATAGATGAATTCTTGAGGAATACATGGATTTATTTCCTCAGGAAGAAATATGAAGTATTTGACAGGTTTAAAGAGTTTAAGGCAATTGTGGAGAATCAAATAGATAAAATAATTAAGGTGATGAGGACAGATAATGGTGTGTAATTTTGCAGAAATGAATTCTAAGAATTATGTAAGAAGTGTAGTATATCAAGGCAGAATAATACTCCATATACATCTCAACAAAATGGAGTTGCAGAAAGGATGAACATGACACTAATGGAAAAAGCAAAGTGCGTGCTCAGTGGTGTCGGGTTAAGATAGGAATTTTGGGCAGAGGTAGTGAGTATTGCATGTTACCTGGTCAATCGATCACTCTCATAAATGTTGGATGACAAGACTCCATGTGAGGTATGGACTGGTAACAAACCCTCTTTGACACATCTCAGGGTATTTGGTTGTGATTCTTATGTTCACGTTCCAAAGAAAAATAGGAGTAAGCAAGATAAAAATGATTAAGCATGCATATTTATTGGGTATAAAGATGTTCTAAAATGTTATAAGATTTGGAACCCAAAATATAAGAAGGTAGTGTATAGTCGATATGTGGTATTTAGAGAAATGAAATATGTGTTCAAATAGGAAGTCCTACCAAGGAAGGAAGAGCTAGAGAAAATAGAGTTTGAGTTGAAGGATAATGAATCAGACTCTACAGAAGAATAGGAATCAAAAGAAGAAGATCCTCATACTCTATTATTGAGGATATCAGTTCGAGAAAGAAGAAAACTAGAAAGGTATAATCCACCTGATTTTTGTTCAATTTTTTCTTTGTTTATTACTAAATATGATCCTAGAACTATTAAGGAGGCAATGGATTTAGAGGATGTAAAACTCTTGAAAAAGGCCATGGCTAAAGAAATGGCATCCTTAGACAAGAACGAGGCTTGGGATCTAGTGGAGTTGTCGACTAGAAGAAATCTCATTGGCAGCAAATGGATGTTTAAGAATAAGCTTAACATAGAAGGAAAAGTGGAGAAATACAAAGCTTGTTAGTAGAAAAAGTTTATTCTCGGCTAGAGGGAATTGACTTTGGTGAGATTTTCTCTTATGTTTCCAAGTTAAATTCAATTAGATTTATTTTATCTATTGTTGTTGCTTTTGATTTTGAAGTAGAACATATGGATGTGAAGACAACATTCCTACATGGGGATCTGAAAGAAGAAATCTACATGAAGCATCCAGAAGGATTTGTTGTGAAGGGGAAGAAACAGTTGTGTTGGCCCTTGGGTATGGAAGAAAGAGAAGATAAACAAAATTATTTACAAGTTTTGTTTTTACTGTAAAGTGAAATTCTAAATAAAAAAAATACTTTTGTATGCCAGAAGTTGAAGAACTTGTGAAAATACAGTTTTTTTTGTCATAAAACAAGCAAAAGTGTTACCCAGCTTCATGATTTTACCCGAATGTGAACTCAACAAAAGACACAGTGACTGTTATTGGGTTGAAGTGAACAAAAGAGTAGAAAATATGGAGCGAAGCCCGAGAAAGAAAGTCGTTGGACGAGGAGATCAGGGATGACAGATAAGAAAGGAAGACGGATCGTGGACAACTCAACAAGTGGAAAAAGCCACCGTTGGATGCTTTGGAGCACCGTGTGATAAGAAAGGAAAGACAGGTTGGCAAAGCCCTTAAAATATGGGTCAAATTGACCTAAGGTTTTAGACACCAAGGGTTTTGGTGTATAGGGTTTTGGACACCTAGGTTTCGGCCTTAGGATGTCGGTGAGCTATTGTAATGTATAAATAAAGGTCATGAGGGCCTAGTTTGGGTTGGTAATTTGGGTTGGTATGATATTGCTATTGATATAATTGTATTGTTGATGTGAGTGAGTATTGTATCGAGAGAGAGAAGTGATGAGAGTGAGAGCCTTCTGGTATTGTAAGATCTTCATGTGGGTGCGAAGATAAACCCTGCAGTTGGGTGCGCAGGGAGGGGAGAGAAAGAGAGGAGAAGAGAAGAGATTTGATAGCTAAGAGTGAAGACAAGGACTGTATGCTTTACCTCAATAGATTATAGCACAATTTTGTGGATGTATCCCTAGAGAGAGGGTGAACCACGTATATTTGGTGTGGTGTGTGATTGATATTCTATCTCTATCATTGATATATTGTGATTGCATTGTTGTGCTAGATCTGATAGTAGATGTGCAGAATAGATCTAAGTTGATAAGTGATATATGAACATTGTGTTGTTCTTGTGTTAGATCCACTTGATATTCCCTTTGGTTGTAGACATCTTTGTCCTACAACCCCCTCATAACTTCTTCAGGTGAGACCGCATCTGCTTCACAAGTGTTTCCGAAAGGGCGACTACTTAGGGATTGTTGGTGCGCTCTTGGAGATTAACCCTGGGTCTGCCCCTATGCCAACAAATGGTTCCAATGTCGGGACTGGAATATTATTGAGGGAATGTCAAGGTGGTTTTCATTGAAGACAGAGATTCAAAAGTGGATAGAAAATCAAGAGAAGGACTTTGCTGAAGCCTAGAACAAGAACCCTAATCTTAGTTCAGAGGACTGGTTGGAGAAATATATATTTACCAATATAAATGAGATCTTCTTTGGAGGAATCCATTAGGAGCTATATGAGTGGCTAGCTAGATTACCAGACACCCAGTTTGAGATCCAATCTAGACCTCCTGTGGTTTGGACATCGAAGTTGATCAAGAAGGTAAAGAGAGTTGATAACACTGTATCACGTGCAGTAGATCACTGGTTTGATAGTACCATTGGAGGGTACATCACAAAGTTTGTTGTTGATAGAGTAGATTCGTATAGCCAAGTCTAGAGATATTTTTTCAAGGGACCTCGAGGGAAATTTTTACATTTTCTGAAGTTGAGAATCAAGATGCTATTGCATGAGAAGAGCATCTTGAAGACATAATAGATTGGTCGAATCAAGAAAGGTTAATGTTCAAAAATTCGAACAACGATAGTGACACAGAAGTTGGACATACACACAGTGGGAAATTGTTCCGAGAATCCCACCTTGCAAACTTGTTTAAGAAGAACTACGAGGAGGAAGGTTTCTACAGTGGAGAAGAAGCAGAATTGACAGATGAAGAACATTCAGAACCCTCTAGGGCAGAGGAAGGAAAATTTGAAGAGCTTCACCGAGGAGAACCTGAAACCTCAGAAAATGCAGAGACCATCGAAGTAAGTATTGTTATCCTTCCCATTGATTCATTATTAAGCAACCAGAGTAATCCCAGTCACAAGAGAATCCAGAGAACTATCAATAGTATTCCACAACATATTCAGTGAGGAACCCTAGGAAGATCTATGGCAGATGAGATGAGACTCCCTATCTTTAGGGAGATGGATTTGAAGATCCTGATTAGCATTAGTTCTTATGTGAATCCATATGGAACATTAAGAATGTCACAGATGAAGCTATCAAAAGAACTCAGTTCAGTACAACTCTCAGAGATCGTGCACTAAGTTGGTACATGAAACTTGTCCAAGGACTTGCACAGCCTAATCCATTGAATTAGATCAAGAACACGTTGATTGCAGAAACCTAAGTCAGAATCCCAATGTATCACAGAGCTAAAAGAGATCAAGAAGAAGGTGTCTGAACCTGTTTTGGAGTTCGATCAGAGATTCAAGACCTTAACATGTCGATTGAATTTTCAAATCCCAGACCAACAGAATAAGGAATGGTTCATTGCTGCCCTTCTACCACACATCAGATTTCCCCTAATGCAACATAAGATTTCTTCACAGGCTGAGGCGTTGGATATCTCCATGAAGCTAGAATCATCCCCTATGGGAGAATCCAGCTCAAGTATGAGCCAGATCTTGATTCAGCTAATTAGTTTGTCTCTACAGGTCGAAGATATGAAGAAAGACAAGGGAAAAGATAAAAGAGAATACATTTGGTGTGTCAGATGCAGATTAGAAGGCCATGACAAGGAACATTATCCTCTATTTAATGAGTACTTGGCTTCTGGAGCTCCGAGCCCTTTGAATCAAGTCACCTTACCTTGGTACGAGGTATGCAGAAATAGACAACATCCTAGTGAGTGCTACTACATGAAAAAGTATGTTCAAACACATACACATTTGTACTACACATTCTCTAAGTCCGTAGGACATGATGATAGGGATTGTAGGGATTACGATCTCATGCATGAAAGGTTGAGAGACATATATAATATTCAAGGTGAAGTACAGTAAGAAGGAAACACTACACAGTATAACTCTCCTGGGAGAGGAAACTTCAATCCTCACAGTGCATTCAGAGGAAGAGGACGAGGAGGATGAATAAGTCAAGGCCGAGGACAGATCATATGTTATAAATGAGCACAGCCAGAATACATTGCAAGGGATTGTTAGAACCCTTGTACCACTTGCAGCTATTGTAGCTCGTTTGACCATGTTATAGAAGATTGTAATGTGTTGCTAGCTAAGCTTAAAGAAAGATGAGGACCTCAGCAGAACCCGCAAGTGCAACTGATCTATGTTGAACCTCGTGGAGAATACCCTAGAGTCTTTGTTATAACCAGAGGAGGCGTTGTTACAGGAGAATACAGACTGACCCACGAGAAGACTACAAAAGATTCAGGAATCAGGAAAGCTACAGAGAATACCCAAACTTTTGATGCAAAGAAAGAAAGACAAATATTTGAGGAAGTAAGAACAGAGTTTAGAGGAGACCAAGGTTCTTCATCAAAGACAAGACCAGAAGTGAGAGAATATGGAATGCCTCTGGCATTTGATCAGTCTACTTCACCAAGAGAAGGAAAAGAGGTAAGCAAGCTCATGGAATTTTTATGTACTTGTATTAAGTTGGTTCAAGATGAAAGTGTTGTACAAGAATTACGAAATCTAATCAGACAATATGAGCTAGGAAATATAGACCCCTTACTAAATAGGGAAGTACACCAAATTGGTAAGAAGAGAAGGACAAATAAGGAATTACATTTGAATACTCAAATAGGGGAGTATGAGATAGACTATGTAGTCCTCGACTTAGGGTCGGAGGTCAATGTCATGACGAAGAAAACCTGGGCACTGATGGTAAAATCGAAGTTGATATATTCCCCTATCAGGCTTAGGATGGCTAATCAGGAAGTTGTCAGCCCATTTGGATGATTGGAGCATGTCCCTGTGGACATTGATGGAGTAAGAACATTTGTAGATTTTGAGGTAATTGAAATAGTTGATGATAATTGTCCTTACCCCGTGTTGTTAGGAATTGATTGGGCCTTCAATAACTCTATTGTTTTTTAATTAAAGAAAAGACGTATTACTTTTGAAAGAGATGGACTTAGGGTCATCGCACCTTTAGATCCAGATGAAGGTCAGCGGCACACAGAACCTATCAGAGAAGAAGACCATGCATATGCACTAGAAAACATATATAAACTAATATCCATACAACAAGATTACATTAATCCCACAGTCGATGGAAACTTAAGCTGGAAAAGTGATAGTGCATGTTCATCAGACTCAGAAGAAGCACTGGAAAACTGGAAGAATAAGATGTATGAATTATCGATAAGAAGATGTGTTATATTAACTAGAGAAGTTCGTTGGATCGGCACAATAGTAAGTAACTTACCCACCTTTGATGGTATAAATCCTTTACAAACCTTCTTGTCGGACTTTGAAGAAAGTGTACCAATACAACAGAGGTTTTTGGAAATGGATGAGGCCTTGAAAGCCACACCAGCAAGATGGTGGGGGGCACACAAAAGTAACATTATAGATTGGATACAGTGTCGTACCCTGATGACAGCGAGGTTCTCAACACAAGTAGAAGGTTGTGAAGTTCGCTACACAGATCGAAGCTGCCCAAAGGACCATGTGCGAAGCTATGAGGAATCCTGGAGTCACATTCCTCAAGAGCAGTGGGTACACAAATTCATCAACATGATGGACACGACACCTATCAAATAGTACCTCCAAGCAGAACTGCACCTCATCACTACAGATTGGAAAGGTATGACTCAGAATTTTGTAACTACCTTCTTATTTGAAAGTCAATATCCCTCAGTAGATCAAGCATTACAAATTGTGAGACATAAATTATTCAAGGAGGCATCTAGCCTTCCTTTGGAACAAGAAGAAGATGAATGGACTGCACCTCTCCATAAATTGCAGGGTTGCTACAACATCAATTTCAATGAAGACGATGATACGAGGAAGGTGAAAATTGTAGAAACAAAGGGCCAGAGAGATGTGGAAGGACCATGATTTGAGCTTCCATTCATTGGGCAGCCAATCAAGATTAATAAAGTCAATATTGGAACAGAGAAGACACCAAAGTTTGCAAACATTAGAGATTATTAGGATGCTGCTACCATTGATAAAATTATAGAGTTACTGCATGAATATCAAGACTTGTTTCCAACCAAGTTCATTGATATGAAGGGAATTAAAGGGCCTATGGGAGAGATGAGGATCCCTTTGAATCCAGATGCTAGACCAGTAAAATAGAGACCTTATATACTAAACCCTAAATATAAGGGGAAAGTGAAAATTGAGCTTGACAGAATGTTGGAAGCATCGATTATAGAACCTGTCGAAGAGTCAGAGTGGATAAGCCCTATGGTGGTGCAAGACAAGAAAACGGGAGAAATTAGGATATGCACAGATCTCAGGAAGCTGAATAATGCTTATTTGCATGACCCCTTCCCTACACCATTCACTAACGAAGTGTTAGATAATGTGGGAGGCTAGGAAGTATATTCTTTTACAGATGGATTTTCAGGATACCATCAGATCCGAATTGCCAAGAAAGATCGCCATAAGACCACATTTGCAACAGAATGGGGATCCTACCAATATACAGTGATGCCATTCAGATTGAAGAATTCCCCAGCCATATTTTCCAGGGTGGTGGTCGAAGCATTCAAGGAATTTCTGCATAAATTTTTAGAAGCATACTTTGATGATTGGACTGTTTTTAGCTTATTGAAAAATTATATCGAATGTCTAAGGATAATGTTGGATAAATGCAGGCAGTGTCAAATTTCTTTGAACCTAAAGAAATGTATTTTATTTTCACCATTTGGAGTGTTGTTAGGTCATATTGTATGAAAGCAAGGATTGTTGGTAGATCCATCCAAGATCGCCATTATAGTTGATCTACCCCCTCCTACATCAGTCAAATAGCTACGCACTATGTTGGGACACACAAGATATTACAGAAAGTTCATTAAGGGCTATGCTCAGATTACAACGCCCATGGAGAATTTGTTGAAGAAGGATTGTCAGTTTAGCTGGACAGAGGAATTCCAGTAGAGCTTCGACACACTGAAATAGAAAATGGTTATTGCACCCATTCTGGTTTTCCTAGATTGGACCTAGGAGTTTCATGTGCATGTCGATGCGTCTTCCATTACTTTAGGAGCTATGTTAGCATAGCCAGGAGAAGGAGATATTGACCACCCTTTAGCCTTTTCTAACAGGAAGCTATCCACTACTGACATTAATTACACCACCACTGAGCAGAAGGGTTAGACATGGTGTATGCATTGTAGAAATTTCACCACTACCTCTTGGGTGGGCACTTTAAAATGTTTATTGATCACTCCACGCTAAAATACCTAGTCAACAAGACAATGTTGGGGGGGGAAATATGCAGATGACTTCTTCTATTTCAAGAATATGATTTTGAGATCATAGTAAAGCCAGGGAGAATGAACAAAGGTCATGATCACTTGTCGAGGTTGGAACATGGAGAAGAGATGACCAGTTTGGAGGATACACTATCAGATGCATTGCTATTGGCCATTAGAAATATCGATGACCACTTCGCAGAGATAGTACAGTTCTTATCAACAGGAATGGCACCTAGTGAGTACACAATTCCTCATAAGAAACAACTAGTAGTGCGCGTTGCATATTTCTCACTTATAGTTGGACATCTATACAAGATGGGACTTGATGAGATATTGAAAAGGTGTGTTATGGAGGCAGAACAACCACCGATCCTTGCATAATCTCATGAAGGCATCGTAGGAGGACATTATGCAGGAAAAGAAACTGCGCATAAGGTTCTTAGATCTGGCCTTTGGTGGCCTACCTTACACAGAGATGCTAAAGACTATTCCAGAGCCTACAATGTATGCCAAAGAGTTGGGAAACCATCCAAAAGAGATGAAATGCCATTAACACCACAACTGACCCTACAAGCATTTGAGAAATGGGCCCTTGACTTTGTTGGACCTATAAATCCACCAGGAAAGCGTACAGGAGCAAGGTACATAATTACAACAATAGAATACTTGACTAGATGGGCTGAAGCAAGAGAAATCAAGGACTGTAGTGCAACTACAGTTGCGTGATTCATATTTGATGACATCATAACCAGGTTTGGATGCCCAAAGATCGTTATGAGTGATCAAGGAACACATTTCATCAATAAGACAATTGAAGCCTTGACTGAAGAATTTGAAGTCCACCATTAGAAGAGCACACCGTACCATCCATAAGAAAATGGGACAGTTGAATCATTCAACAAGATCTTGGAGACAACACTAACCAATATTTGCGGTGTGAACAGGGATGATTTCAATTTAAGAGTACCAACAGTATTATGGGCCTATAGAACCACTTGCAAGAATTTGACAATGCAGACCCCCTTCAAGTTGGTATATGGTATTGAATTTGTTGTTCCAATGGAATATCTAGTACAAAGCCTAAGAATTGTTTCCTTTACAGGTTTGGATGACCCTGGCGCTGTTCAAGAGAGGCTTGCACAATTGGTTGAATTGGAAGAAGACAGATTCATTGCAGGATTCAATCAGCAGGCTCATAAGGAAAGAGAGAAGGCATATCATGATAGGTACATCAAGAAGAAGGCATTCAAACAAGGTGATCTAGTACTGATATATGAAAGAAAGCTCACAAAACATCCTGGGAAGTTCAGAACACATTGGCTAGGGCCATACGAGATCATTTATGTTACAGAAGGAGGAGCTATGCAACTAAAAACGTTGAATGGAGATTGGAAAGAAGGTTTGGTGAATGGGAGTCAGCTAAAGTTGTATTATTACAACCAACCGCCTTGCAGCTCTCAGTGAAAGCAAGAAGAAAAGGTTATAGGTACCAAGTGCAGTTGAAAATGGGTACTAGACATAGAAAATACAGTCTACACAAAGGAGGAAAAGCAGCCATAGAGAAGAAAGCAAAGGTTGCACTACGCAGCCTAGAGTCGAAGTAAAATAGGAAGCTCAGATCTGAAGTGCCTCGGGATGAGTCACAGTTGAGTGTTGGGGGCCTGTTGGCCCTTAGGTATGGAAGCAAGTGAAGATCAAGGAAGAAAAGGGAGAATGTGAACTGCACAAAAGACACAATGACTATTATTGGGTCGAAGTGAACAAAAGAGAATAAAAGATGGAGCAAAGCCCGAGAAAGAAAGTTGTTGGATGAGGAGATTAGGGATGACAGATAAGCAAGGAAGAAGGATCGTGGACAACTCAGCAAGTGGAAAATCCATCGTTGGATGCTTTGGAGCACCGCATGAGAAGAAAGGAAAGACAAGATGGCGAAGCCCTGAAAATATGTGTCAAGTTGACTTAGGGTTTTAGACACCTAGGGTTTTGGTATCTAGGGTTTTGGACACCTAGGTTTCGGCCTAAGGCTATCAGTGAGCTATTGTAATGTATAAATAAAGGTCATAAGGGCCTACTTTGGGTTGGTATGATATTTCTATTGATATAGTTGTATTATTGATGTGAGTGAGTATTGTATCGAGAGAGAAGTGATGAGAGTGAGAGCCTTCTGGTATTGTAAGATCTTCAGCTGGGTGTGAAGATCAACCCTATAGTTGGGTGTGCAGGGAGGGGAGAGAAAGAGAGGAGAAGAGAAGAGATCTGCTAACTAAGAGCGTAGACAAGGACTGTATGCTTTACCTCAATATATTATAGCACAGTTCTATGGACGTAGCCCTAGAGAGAGGGTGAACCACGTATATTTGGTGTGGTGTGTGAATGATATTCTGTCTCTATCATTGATATGATGTGATTTCATTGTTGTGTTAGATCTGATAGTAGATGTGTAGAATAGATCTAAGCTGATAAGTGATATATAAACATTGTGTTATTCTTGTGTTAGATCCACTTGATATTCCCTTTGGTTGTAGACATATTTGTCTTGCAACCCCCTCATAACTTCTTCGGGTGAGACTACATCTGCTTCACAGATGTTTTTGAAAGGGCCAGTAGTTAGGGCTTGTTGGTGTGCTCTTGGAGATGAACCCTGGGTCTGCCCCTGTGCCAACAAGTTGGTATGCAAGATGAAAAATTCCATGCATGGGTTAAAGCAATCCACCATGTGGTAAAAAAAAAATTGATACTTATATGTTGGGACTTTCCTTCACAAGGAGCAAAGTGGATCACTATGTGTATTTCAAATTAATTGGTGATCATCTTATTTATTTGGTCTTGTATGTGGATGATATGTTGTTGATAGGAAATGCTAAGGAGATTATCCAAGATGTGAAAACTCAGTTTTCCTCTAAATTTGACATGAAGCATCTTGGTGGTGCAAATATCAGTTTGGGAATGGAAATTAAAATAGATCAGGAAAATAGGAAACTCTAGTTAAATCAAGGGAAATATGTTGAGACAATATTGTAGAGGTTTAATATGCAGTAATGTAAACCAGTTAGGGTTCCTATTCATGTAAGTGTAAATTTTTTGTGTTATGAGACACAAGATCAAGGAAGAGGACATGTCATGTGTTCCATATGCTAGTGTTGTTGGAAGTTTGATGTATTCAAGGGTCTATACTAGACTGGACATTGCACATGTAGTGGGAGTTTTGAGCATGTATATGTCAAAACCAGGGAAGGAGCATTGGACAACAGTAAAAAGGGTTTTCATGTATTTTCACGGCACTACTAGTTTGGATTATGCTACCAAGGAAGACCGAGATTGGACAGAGTGTTGTACATACACGTTTTTATCGATGCATATTGGGTTGGAGGTCTGGATTGTAGAAGATATACAAGTGGGTATGTGTTTAACCTATTTGGAGGAGTAATCAATTGGATGAGAAAAATATAATATTTAGTGGCACTCTCAACTACAGAAGCTAAATACATGGTAGCCACTCATGCAAGAAAGGAAGCAACATGGTTACATAGATTGTGTTCAGGTATTGGGTTGTTACCACAAGCTATAAGGATAGATCGTGGCAGTCAAAGTGCAATATTCCTAGCAAAGAACATGGCTTATCATTCAAAGACAAAGAATATTGATGTTTAGTATCACTTTATGAGAGACATGGTTGAAGAAAAGAAGGTGGTTTTGATGAAGGTGGACACTTTGAAGAATGTTGCAGATTCATTAACAAACACTACAACAATTCCTTGTGATTAGCTTCCTTTTTAGCTCCCTTTTTTGCTTCCACTGGTTTTTTTAATGTATTTTTCTCCACTTGTTTTCTAAAGTCAAAGCTATTTATCAGGATGGCACTATTTTGGGAGATGTTCACGTCGCGAAATCCAATTTGGCACTAATAGTGCCTAATTTTTCTCCTAATTTTGCTCCTAATTTTGCGTCCAATTTAGCGCCCTATTTAGCACCCAAGTTAGTGCCAAGTTTAGCTTCGAATTTATCTTTGAGTTTAGCTTCTACTTTAGATTCCCATTTATCTTATTGGTTTGCATCTAGCTTAGCTTCCTTTTTAGCTTCTAGTTCAGCTTCCAATTTAACACCTACTATGCCTAAATAGTTAATTTATTGAGTTGTTGGGGGTTAA
Organism: Picea engelmannii; assembly: GCA_009831015.1. Lineage (NCBI taxonomy): Eukaryota > Viridiplantae > Streptophyta > Pinopsida > Pinales > Pinaceae > Picea > Picea engelmannii. The sequence goes on along the minus strand of ML813360.1, from coordinate 102,563 downwards.
GTGGATAGAGGCTTTCGGGATCAGGGGATTTAGGGATTTTAGGTCTAGGGATTAAGGTTTAAGGGATTATGGGTTACACTTTAAGGGATTAAGGGTCAAGGGCTAAGGTATTTGGGGATTAGGAGTTAGGTGGTTTAATGGTTAATTGCTTAGGGGTTATATATGGTCAAGGGCTTAATGACATACATCAACCCCACACATAATATTTGAGATCATCCATGTATCATTGTCATCATCCATCATTTCCATATGTAGAATATTCGTCAGAACTCTCTTGAAATGTCTTGTAACTTCCAATAGACCGATCAATAATTTCTTCCACCAACCCTGCATAGTGAGTAGTGAATGGGGCCAACATTGAAATTTCTTCAATTTGTGCATGTATGCATCAAAATTTGACATTTTTAGACTAGACACATGCCTTGATGGTATGGGAGGCTTTCAGAACTCAGGGATGTATGATTTCACCACATAAACTTTAACATCATCCATGTTTGCATCAATGTTCATAATGGACGTCTCATTGGCATCATTCATCATTGCCATCTGTAGAATATTTGTTGGAACTCTATTGAAATGTCATGGAAATTCCAATACACCCATCAAAAATGTCATCCATTGACCCCACATAGTGAGCAGTGAATGGGGACAATGTTGAAATTTCTTCAATCTTTTCTTGTATACATCAAAATTTGACATGGTTAGACTAGACACATGCCTTGACGATATGGGAGGGTTTCAGACTCAAGGATGTCTAATGTCCCCACATAATATTTGAGATCGTCGACATTTTCATCAACGTTCATCATGCATGTCTCATTGCCATCGTTTTTCATTCCCTTATATATATTTTTTGTTGTAACTCTCTTGAAATGTCATGGAACTTCCAATACACCCATCACAAATTTCTTCCACCGAACCCGCATAGTGAGAAGTGAATGGGGCCAATGTTGAATTTTTTTTCAATCTATGTTTGTATCCACTGAAATTTGACATGGTTAGACTATACATATGCCTTGATGGTATGGGATGGTTTCAAGACTTAAGTATTTCTGATGTCCCTGCATAATCTTTGAGATCATTCATGTTTGCATCAACGTTCATAATGGACGTCTCATTGTCATTGTTTATCATTTTCATGTATAGAATCTTTATCATAACTCTCTTGAAATGTCATGGCACTTCCAATACACCCATTACAAATGTCATCTTGCACCGAGCCTACACAATGAGCAGTGAATGGGGCCAACATTGTAATTTCTTCAAACTGTGCATGTATGCGTCGAAATTTGACATGGCTAGACTAGACACATGCCTTGATGGTATGGGATGGTTTCAAGACTCAAGGATGTCTGATGTCCCCAGATAATATTTTAGATCATCCACATTTGCATAAATGTTCATCATGCACATCTCATTTTCATCATTCGTCATTTCCATCTATAAAATATTTTTCGAAACTCTCTTGAAATGTCATGGAACTTCCAATACACCCATCACAATTGTCATCCACCAACAACGCATAGTGAGTAGTGAATGGGGAAAACTTTGAAATTTCTTCAAACTATGCATGTATGCACAAAAATTTGATGTAGTTATACTAGACACATGCCTTGACGTTATAGGAGGGTTTTAAGACTCAAGAATGCACAATGTCTATACATAATCTTTGAGATCATCCATGTTTGCATCATCATTCATCATGGATGCATCATTGTCATCATTAATCATTGTCATTTGTATAATATTTGTCGAAAATCTCTTGAAATTTCAGGGAACTTCCAATACACCCATCACAAATGTCATCCACCAACCCCTCATAGTGAGCAGTACATGGATTGGCCAACGTTGAAATTTCTTCAAACTGTGCTTGTATGCGTCAAAATTTGATGTTGTTAGACTAGACACAAGCCTTCACGGTATGGGAGGGTTTCAAGACTCAAGGATTTTTTATGTCCCCACATAATCGTTGAGATCATTCAATAGGTTTGCATCAATGTTCATCATGGACGTAATATCATTGTCATCATTCATCATTTCCATTTGTAGAATATTTGTTGGAAATCTCTTGAAACGTCATGGAAATTCCAATAAACCCATCACAAATGAATTCCACCATCCCTACACAGTGAGAAATGAATGGATACAACATTTAAATTTCTTCAATTTGTGACTGTATGCGTCGAAATTTGACATGGTTATACTAGACACATGCCTTGACAGTATGGGAAGGTTTCAAGACTCAAGCATGTTTGATGTTCCCACATAACCTTTGTTATCGTCCACATTTTCATTAATTTTCATCATGCACGTTGATCACATTTCCATCATTCCTCATTCCCTTCTATATAATGTTTCTCATAAATATCTTGAAATTTCTTGAAACTTCCATCATTCCCTTCACCAATGTCATCCACCGGCCCCGCACAGTGAGCAATGAATGGGGTCAATGTTGAAATTTATTCAAAATGTGATTGTATGCGTTGAAATTTGACATGGTTAGACTAGACATGTGCCTTGACGATATGGGAGGGTTTCAAGACTCAAGTATGTCTAATGTCCCCACATAATCTTCAATATTTTCCACGTTTTCATCAATGTTCATCATGCACGTCAATCTCATTTTCATCATTTGTCATTCCCTTCTATAGAATCTTTGTCGGAACTCTCTTGAAATGTCTTGGAATTTACAACCTTCCCATCGACAATGCCATCCATCGAAACCACACAATGAGCAGTGAATGGGGCCAATTTTGAAATTTCTTCAAAATGTGACTGTATGCGTTGAAATGTTTCATGTTTAGAATGGGCGCATGCATTGACAGTATGGGAAGGTTTTAAGACTTGGGGACATCATTCTCTTCATCATATTCATCATCATGGTTTTAATTTACATCATCATCATATTCATCATGACCCAATTTTTCCATCTATGCCAACAAATATCAAACTCGACATACCCATCTTTACAGCAAAACCTGATGAAGATGCCAATTTCCATGTGTTTGTCTTTTTCTTGTGGCATTCTTCAAGATAATTAAACCATGATTCTATTAATTTGAGGCATCCCAAAATAGGTTTATAGGGTCCAGCATGCAATTGGTTTAATGGTTAATGGGTTATGGCTTATAGATTATATTGTATGAATGGCATGATGACATCCATCGACCCTACATAGTTAGCAGTGAATGAGGCCAACATTGAAATTTATCCAAACTGTGCATGTATGCATAGAAATTTGACATGGTTATACCAGACACATGCCTTGATGGTATGGGAGGGTTTCAAGACTCAAGGATGTTTGATGTCCCCACTATTAAATTTGGCAGTATTAACAGTCATTCTCCAATGAGAGGCCATATGGGCCACCCTGAGGCTAACCAAGGAGATTTGGAGAATCAACCAGTCTTGTGAGGTATTGACAAAAGCCAGGGAGAACGTACAACATCTTTGAGTCAAACCAAAATTCAGGATGAACGAGATGTTATGTGAGTCTAATGCAAAAGTCAGGGGGAGCGTACAACCTCTGTGATCATAGATAGTCTAATGCAAAAGTCAGGGGGAATGCACAACCTCTATGAGCATAGACATACTAGTGTAAAAGTCAGGGGGAACATATAACCTCTGTGGGCCTAGTCAAACCTTGTGAGCCATGAACAAAATTCAAGGCATCTAGCAAAAGTTAGGTTGAATATAAAATTCCTATGAGCTAGAAACAAACGATATTCCTAATATTGCAAATGATGTAATTGTATTGATCTAGTGCGTTGGCACGTGTAAACATTATCCACCATAAAGAGAATTTTGAATTGCCTTGTCAAGATTTGTAACTAAAGTCTTGAGTCTAGTTCTATGTTAGAACTAAAGTGTAATGTTGAGTTTCAACTAAAGTCTTGAGTCTAGTTCTATTTTAGTAATGTTGAGTTGCAACTAAAGTCTTGAGTCTAGTTCTATTTTAGAACTAAAGTGTAATGTTGAGTTGCAACTAAAGTCTTGAGTCTAGTTCTACTTTAGAACTAAAGTGTAATGTTGAGTTGCAACTAAAGTCTTAATTCTAGTTCTAAGTTCGAACTAAATCATATCAGTCTCAAGTCTAGTTCTAAGTTCAAATTGAAGTGTAATGTTGAGTTGTAACCAATCTCAAGTCTAGTTCTAAGTTTGAACTAAAGTGTAAAGCTGAGTTGTAACCAATCTCAAGTCTAGTTCTAAGTTAAAACTAAAGCATGAAGTTGAGTTATGTTTAATGCATGAAATCATGTTACTATTTCGAGCTTCCCCTCTTCCCCTCTTCAGCCTATATAAGAAGAGGTTGAACCCTCTCTTCAACACAGTTCTGCAACACAGTTTTCATATGAAGGTTGAGGGTGAAGAAATAGAGGAGCACATCAGTGATAAAGAGGCAGCATATCAAAGGTGTATTTCATCAAGGTATTGTAAGTCTTTGTCAGGTCAAAGTCATCTTGGCAAGCTCTTTGACAGCAGAACATTCATGGTGAATATTTGTAAGAGATCTTACATTATTAATGCAATAAAGGAATATTGTTTGTTGGGTTTTTCTCCCTATACAGGGTTTCCCCAAGGTATATGTGTTGTTGATATGCATGTTTACTTATCTACATAATTATTTCTATTCGATTATGATTTGGAATTGTTGAAGTATATGAAGATGGAATCAAAGCATTGAAGAAAATAAAAGAATTAGTCCGCATAAGAAATTAAGCTCATAATTTAACACCCATATAATATTTGAGATCGTCCATGTTTCAAGGGGTTAGGGGTTACATGGTATAAAGGTTAAGGTCTTAGGCTTAGGCTTAGTGAAATATTTCAATTTATTTTAAAATATAAATTAATGAAAAAACCTTGGATACATTTAGCCGAATGGTTTGGATTTACATTGTTTTACATATACGATATATATAATATCAATGTGCATGCAAGTTTTGAGGTTCTACTTGCACCCGATCTGAACACGAGTGTCTTCGTACCTTGCTTGATTGAGTCTTTCAGGTTGTTATCATCAAGATTACATCAATGGTAATTACCCTTTCTATCATTTTTATTTTCAACCATATGATCATTATCATCATCATTTTTTCCATCCCCAAAGAAACATGTAAGCATTTCATTCAATCCTTCTTCATGCACTGCATTTTCACTATCATCATCATCATTAAAGATATGTGGCATGTCATCAATGTATGTTAATCTCATCACCTCTTCAAATTTATCAGCTGGTAGTATTCTCTTCAATGTTGCTCTTTTCTCCCTGGTATGGTTTAAAGGATGGTTTGGATCATCCCATCCAAATCTTAATAACCCAGTCTGATATTGGGTATTAATAGGTGTATCATCCATATCTTCTACCTATCAACAAACAAAAGCATTATTTAATGTTTGGAAACAATTAGATAAATTATAATTATATCAATTTCAAAGACATATAATCAAATATGTCTTAACCAATAAAAATATAGAATGTATGAACATATACACATCAATTGAATAACGGAACATTATTTTATAGACTACTTCTTTTATACAGTAATTTAAAATAAAACACAATTTTGACAACATAGTTTATAAAATGTCAATCCACACTCATTGATTAGTCTTTGGTTTTCTTCCCTTACAAACATCCTTAGGGAGACCTTGTTTTTTCCCTTTTCTTTCATGCAGGAGTGCATTTTAAGAAGGGGAAATTAATAAATAACTCATCCTCAATGGTAATGTAAATAATAGCCTCAACCATTATCAATCTATCAACTTCAACCATTATCAATCTATCAACTTATCTTTCCATATCTCCATCTTTATCATGTATAACTTCAACAAACTGACAATTTGGTCTTACATTAGGGTCCCTTCCCTTACTATTGTTTATAAAACATGCAATATTTGTGTGTGTGTATGTGTATGCACATCCATCTATATACACAAGATTAACTCTATTCATTTCTTTTCCACTTTCCAATTGGAGACTATGTGTATACATATTCAAATTTAGACCATACACTGACATGCTAGGCTTATATTATGCTAGCTTTATCCATCCACCACTGTAATATAGAGAACCATATTATGACATTAATATCCTAGTGGTTTGTTGTGAATTGTTTCTATGTTTAGATTCCACATGGAAATTTTGGATAATAAAGAGGCCTAGATTTTCTCTATGAATATTGGAGGGTCATATCAGGTAGTTGTATCCCCAAAATTGAAACACTTCATACACTCTAGGTAGTTATTGATCACTAGGCCAAGCGAAATATAGTCGATGATCGAATGTCTCTTTGTAAATTGATCTCAAACTCAGGGGAAACTCATCATCTCCCTCACATTCATTCTCATAGGGTATGCAGTCCACCTTCCCCTTGTCTTTAAGCAAATTATGCATCTTTAAAGTGGTTCTTGTTCTATTACTTGTTTTCATCAAATCCTCATCTTTGGAGCTGGTATATGTGCACATATTTTAGTTAGATGTATCATCTAATAAATGATCATCGCCCTCTAGGCTAGAATTTGGTGCTCTAGGAAACTTTCAACCAATAAAATTATCCTGCAAGTATTCATTAAGAAAAAAAATAATTATTTAGAGAATATAAAAAATTGTTTAAAAGAAGTATACATATTATGTATATCAAATTGGAAAATTCCTTACCACAATTCTTATTGGATTTTAATCAATTGTAGGAGGCATAGTACCCACTATAAGCTCATCATATATGTAATGTCTTTGTACAATCACTCATTTGAATTGTTTCTTTCCACGACATACATAACATCCACAAACAACAATTTTCTCAATGTATTCATCCCATGTACTATAGTCCAGACCAACCTCTTGTTCAATGAAATCATTTTTTGTGTCTGCAGGATCCATTTTCATATCCTCTTCCACCCATTGTCCTCTACGTGATTTAACAGTTTTATGTCCACGTCCACGCACATATATTTTTCTTTTTCTAGTTGAATGCTCAGGCTCTACATTTTTCTCCAATATCCATCTGAAATAATCAACAACATGCATTAATTTCTGGCAAGATTGGATAATACACTATAAATTTTAATAATATTGTGAAAAAAGAAAATATGGACATATAAAAAAATGCCATCAGATCAATTTTTCCTAAGTTAAGTCAAAATTAGAGTACTTGATATCACGCATCATCCATTATGTCCTCATTTGATATGACACGATCTGTTTCCATGGCCTCATCTGGCTCCTGTAATACACAACATAGTCAATAATTTTTAGTACACCAATTATGTCATTTCTACGAATATACTATCCAACAGAAAACCTCACCTTAGTCACATATTTGAAATATTGATATCATGTTTTGGAGTTGAAAAAAAAACAATTTTATGACCCTAGGTATATACATCGAGCCAAAATTTCAACAAGAAAAATATCCAACATCCCTATCCCACATGGCCATCCTAATTTTCAAACTTTTACCTTGATTATAGAATCACATTTAATCACCATTCTTGTGCATTTTCAACCAATAAGTTTGACCTCAAAGGCCACATGGAAAAAAAATGACTTTATCTCCTCTATGTTGTAGCATCTGTCAATTCATAAAGACCTTCCTCCTTTGGTTGAGTTTGATTTGTCTTCTTACCTTTATTGTATATGTAGATTTCGTTGGCATATTCTCTTTCACCCACTTTTCTCTCTGTGATTTAGTAGTTATACGTCGTCCACGTCCTCTTTCCATGGCCTCCGCTGGATCCTGTTACACAACAATGACAATATTTTTTAGTACACCAATCAAATTCATTATCATCTAATAATTTATGGAATAGTCAAAATTAGCTTGGTATTAAACACCACATTATGTAGTTGGGACCTTCAAAAATTCTTGTTTGTGATGGAATTCTATACATCCTACTCAGTTCGGTTGGAATAAGTATGTCCCAATTTACTCTTTGTATTATTGAAACAATTTTGTGTACTCAAAAGCATGTGGTAGAGTTGTAAAGCTCAAGGTATTAAGGTATGTAGGATCCATGACTTCTTTTGGCTTAAGCTCTTTGGCCATGGCTACCATTTTTTATTTTTCTTTCCAGGGAGATATTAAAATCGATTTGTCATCCATCCATATCAAACAAGATTCTAGACATTAGCTTTGTTTTTTTTCCAAATAAACATTGAAAATTGGAAACCATAATTCAAATTGGAGTTATATATCAAATTTGTGTAAATCCTTCTAAAACGTTTGAGCAAACTTCATGACTATAATTCTCATGGCTATAATTTGTTTTACAATCTTGTATATGTATTTATACAAAAAAATAGGCCTCAATTCATGAAATGAAGAGGGGGAATATGATTTTGGAATCAAGGCTATAAAGTGGCATTGAAATAAGAAAGAATCTTCCTAGTCCTCTTATATTCATCAAAAAATATTAAAATATCCCCTTCAATAACCTCAGAAAAACCAAGGGAGAATTCCATGGGCCACCCATGAAGCTCTTGATTTTTTTCCTTTTGAAAAATGTGGATTACAAATTTCATTTCCTCTTTATAAACCTCCTCCAATAATCTCTCATTGTCTACCTCATTTACAAAAATAAGAAAAAGCTAGTCATTCTAACCACTTCATTTATTGAAACCCTACCTTTAATCTTGTAAATGTCATTAAATTATCAATACCAACTATTGCATTATCATCAAAACTAGATGTCACTAATCCTTCATTCCTATTAATTTTCCATGTGGCATTAACGTTTTTCCAATGAAGTGCATACTCATGGAAAAAATTGCATTTTCATCTTCTAACTCTAACTATAGTGTTCAACTTTTTAACCTTCATGATAATTCATTATTTGTCAATATATTTCTTTTCCTTTTCTCTAAATGATTAACCCTCAACTTGTACTCATTAATATATCCAACCATTTCTTGAAAATATAATCCATTCATTCTAACTCAATAGAAACAATTTCCTTCTCCAGTTTGTTTCTCTTGTGCTCAATGAAGATCATCTTGTTTAATCATCTTCATTTTTTTCTCAAATTAAAGAGTATCTAGCACACTCCAAGACCCATCAAAAGGCACCCAGTTATACTTAACCAATCATGTAAAATTTTCTTCCAACAACTGGAACGAATTAATCTTGAATGGAATTAATCTTGAAACAATTTTACTAGACATCACTTCATAAAGACCCTTCTCCTTTGTGTGGCCCCTTATTTATTTTCCCCTCAATACATGCTAGTTTCTCTTCAACCCCCCATTAAACATTACCCAAGGCCTTGTTCCTCAACCATATATTGTATCTACTACCATCCAAATTTGGGCCCTTTCTATTTTTATTAGAAATCACATAGTTGTTGTCATCGTAATCAAACCCAATATGAAAACCTTCTACAGGGCCTATCCCCCTTTTAGGAGATCATGTAATCGGTATCTCCATATATTGGCTACACCCCACCATACTCTTTAGAGACCAACATAATTCCTTCCCATTATCCCTCAAAAAAATTATAAACCCTAGTTTTTTAGAATAAAAAAGAGGATATTGTAACATTAATGAGGCTTGATATTGTACAGAATTACCTAAATGTGATTTTTGCATATATCTGGGGTAGGAAGAGTCTCTATTGATGGTGAACCATTCATCCAAGATGAATAAATATCCAATAGAGCTACTACAGCAAAGTTATCCACCCCACCCTTAGCCTCTTATACACCCTCCATCATGAAACTGGACATATCCATTTGGGCCTCCAAACCACCAAGATTCTACACATCATCAACAAAATTTGACATGATAGGCCCATAATGATAATTTGTCTCCCCACCTACTAACCCTTTCTTTTGGCCCTCAACCAAGTTTTGGGGAAACTTGGTCAACTTTGACCCATTTTTGGACTTTGACACGTTGGTCGAAGAAGGAGCGCCCAGGCGGAGCTTAGATCATGGATCTTACCGATTTTGAGGGTTAAGTGGACCCAGTAAAGGGTCCTCTAGGGTTTTGTAATGGGTTTTAGGGGATGTCGGCCCATGAGGTTTTCCAATCATTAGGGCCTATTGTAAGGGGTTGTAAAATATAAATAAAGAAGAATGCATTGTAGAAGTAGCTAGCGAAGTGAATGTAGTTCTATGTGGACAGAGTTGATGTGTGCAAAATAATGTATGTGTGTTAAGGCTTTGTGATCGATAGAGGGTTTTCTCTATGCATTGACCTAGTTTTGGAAGGAGGATCCGGTGCTCACTATGTAGATCCCATGTTTGGTGTGAAACTCAACTTTGTGGTTTAGTGCACAAGAGTGAATGAATGTAAGATTCATGCAAATAATAAAGAGGCGAAGTGATTTGTGGATGTAGCCCCACCTTGGCATGAACCACGTATATCTGGTGTCTCATGGTTTTCTCTATGTTGTGTTATTCTTTTTATGAATATTCTTAGTTATTAGATTAGGATGGTTAATGGATATGTATGTGTTTCTTAAATGCTTTGCTTATGTTAAAATGCTAGATCTGATTCACAATGCTAAGTGATAAGTTTTTAAGGTGCATAATTATTTTTTGTTACAGTGCTAGATCTATCTTTGATTATGTTTTGTGATGTTAATAGGGTTAATAAACTAATTCATATCACCTTATAAGCATTAATATAATATTATGCGAAGTGATTTTATCACAGATATGTGTCCCATCCTGGTTACAGACACTTGCGTCCTGTAACCGCCCCTGCTTCTACCTCATGTGAGACTTCGCCTACTTCACAGGTGTTGTCGAAAGGGCTACTAGTCAGGGTTTTGTTGGTGCATTGTTAAGCGTTGAACCTTGGTTCTTCTATGCCAACAAATGGTTTTGTTTTTCCTTCTCTAGATCGTTTACAAGGTATCCTCTATACAGGATGGTGCAGTGCGCCTCACTTGCCAACTCCTAGCTGGCAAGATAGTAAGGAAGAACTGCCCCACACAGGTCATTGGGTTCGTGGTGGACCTCACAGGAAAGTGTGTGGAGGGCATGCAGATGAACTGGGTGAACTACCTAGTAAACGAGGTAGATAAGGATTGTTGTGAAATCCAAGACTTGGGATATGAATTCCATTACAGATGGTTGATCATTTTGATCACATTTGTCACTTGGAAAATACATGAAGGGGCCACTTTCCCAGAGACCAAACCTACAGAGCCATTGGTCGCTCAATTTTCAACCCTGTGGTATACCAACGACATGACGAAGCAGTGGAAGTCCAATGTCGTGTTTCATTCATATTATCAATAGTTAAAGGTCTCCATCGAATCATTCTCACGTATGACACCGTGCACCCTGCATCAGTACTGACCTATAGCGAAGTTCCATGTTGATCCCCATTTCATCTATATCACTGAGCGAAGAGATAAGCACCAGGAAGAATTCTAGGCGTACCACAAGATGACAAATGAATATATGGAGCATATTACAAAGGAATGGCCATAGGAATTTATTGTACCTATCGCCGATGCAGAGCTATCTGACACTGACACCATAGGAAGCCCGATAGTCACATGAGTTGAAAATGTTGGAAAATCATGTGGGACGAGGAAGCAGAAAAAGCAGGTTGAAGTCCAGGACATAGAGAGTGATGAAGAGGATAACACTTTTGGATATAACAGGCCCGATTCGCCTGGAGGAGGAGAAGACGAAGTAGAAGGATAGGGAGGAGGAGATGAAGATCAAGGAGGAGGCAAAGCTACACCACCTAAAGATCCCCCTGTTGGGATAGTAACACTGCAAAAGAGGAAGGTTTCTCCAAAGAAACCTTTAGCAAGGAAGAAGATGCGTGCCAATAAGCCACAGCTGAAGGCTGCTCTCATTGAGGACAACATTAGTCTAGTCTGTGGAGATATGGAGGATGCCTCTGAAGACATGTTGCAAAAATAGGGAGAGAGGGAGGAGGAGTTATATGGAAGGATTGAGAGATAATTGAAGGAAGTGCAGCAAGTTGTTCTCTTGGTCCACGGAGTACCTACTAGGTCGTCTGCACCTTCCTCATCGCAGACTGCAGAATTGGGGGATGAACCAGCCCAATTAAGAAGGCTTGCAAATGCAATAGAAGCTCAGTTCCAGAGATCTCAGGAATAGAAGGAGAAGGCTACAGAAGCCTTGAAAAAGGAGAAATATGAAGTCTTAGCACAATTACGAATAGCGCAAGACAATATAGCGGCCCAGGAAAGCAAGAAAGCAAAGCTTCAGGAGGAAAAATCCCAGCTACAAAGGGAAAAAGAGAAGTTGCTCGCAGAGCAGGCCATGGTCAAAGAAGCAATAAGAAAAGCATGTCACTTTGTGCTAGGCTTGGCACAGGAGGAGAAGGAGTTGGTCAAAGCTCAAAAAGTGAAGCTCACAGAGATCATCCAACAGCTTCAGGTTAGAATAACAGAACTAGAGGCCCAAACAGTGTCGAGTACCCTGCAGGAAGTGTGTGACTAGAGGGAGGAGAACACTAAAAATAAAGTAGCCAGCATAATATCCCTCGCCTTGAAATGTAAATAGTTAAGTGATAAAAGCGCCCAAACATATGAATGCCTCGTCGAGGATCTAGAGCTAAAGAAGATGGAAGTGTAGTTACAGGAGGTGTAGTAGCAAGAATTTTTGTTGCAGACGTAGATGAAGTTGCTCATAGCAGTGGAAAGAATGAAGAGATCATAGGAGCAGCGCGCAGTATAGAAACAAATCACTTCCCTCGAGGGTAAGTTGATGGAAGTAACCCAGAAGCTACAACCTGTGTAAGATGAAGCTTGCAAGGTGTTCGAAGAAATTGATGGACAAGGATCACAACTAGATCAAGTAGTTGCAGTAGTAGAACAACGCCTGGAAGGGCCTGTTACAGAGCAGATGATCGAGGAGTTTGTTGAGTAGGAGGCTCAAGCGAAGCAGCAATTCAAGGTAGCTTGAGTTAATCTCGAGGCTTTTGAAGAAACGTTTTCCCCACCTAAGTGACTCGGGACAAGTCACAGGTGAGTGTTCGAGGCCTGTTGGCCCTCGATAAACTTTTGGGGAAACTTGGTCAGCTTTGACGCATTTTTGGACTTCTACACGTTGGTCGAAGAAGGAGCACCCAGGTGAAGCTGAGATTTCAACTCTTACTGATTTTGAGGGTTAAGTGGACCCAATAAAGGGTCCTATAGGGTTTTGTAACGGTTTTTAGGGGATGTTGGACCATGGGGTTTTCCCATGATTATGCCTTATTGTAAGGGGTTGTAAAATATAAATAAAGAAGAATGTATTGTAGAAGTAGCTAGCAAAGTGAATTTAGTTCTGTGTGGATAGAGTTTCTTTATGCAAAGGAATGTATGTGTGTTAAGGCTTTGTGCTCAATATAGGGTTGGCTCAATGCCTTGACCTAGTTTTGGAAGGAGGATCTGGTGCTTGGTACACAGATCTCATTTCTGGTGTGAAGCTTGACTATGTGGCTTAGTGCATAGGAGTGAATGAATGTAAGATTCGGGAGAATAGTAAAGAGGCGAAGTGATTTGTGTACATATCCCCACCCTGGGGTGAACCATGTATATCTGGTGTCTCATGGTTTTCTCTATGATGTATTATTCTTGTTATGAATCTTCTTAGTTCTTAGATTAGGATGGGTAATGGATATGTATGTGTTTCTTAAATTCTTTGCTTATGTTAAAATGCTAGATCTGATTCACAGTGCTAAGTGCTAAGTGTTTAAGATGCATAATATTTTGTTGTTACTACCCTAGATCTATCTTTTATTACATTATGTGATGTTAAAAGGGATAATAAACTAATGCATGTCAACTTCTAAGAGTTAATAGAATATTCTATGAAGTGATTTTATCACAGATCTGTGTCCCATCCTGGTTACAAACACCTACTTCCTGTAACCCCCCTTTCTTCTACCTCGGGTGAGACTTCACCTGCTTTGCAGGTGTTGCCGAAAGGATTAGTAGTCAGGGTTTTTTTGGTGCATTGTTAAGCGTTGAACCCCGGGTCTTCCCCTGTGACAACACTTTCCATTCCCAATCCTTCTTCTGAAAAGGAAACTTAGAGTCCATAACCACATGTCCATACTTATGACACCAAATACACCTAAATGGGGCCCTCGAATAGTCTATAAGTTGAGAAAAGGTGTGATCTATTTTCTGCAATGTCATCACTACAACAAGACCTCCCCTTAAAAAAATTCCAACCAAAATATAGCCTATAGACATAATACCGATGTCTAGAAATAACATATTTTCTTCAATAAAAGTACCAAGCACATTACCAATTTCTTTAAAGTTATCAAAATACCATAAATCTTGTGGAATATTGGAACACTTTAAGCATATAGGGGTGAATATATCACTTCTCTTAGTACAAGAGTCAAATAAAGGAGACCAACATTTGTTAAAAATCATAATTGAATCTCACTTCTAGTGAGACACTACTATCTTCTACAAATTCTCTTGAGATCTAAAGAGAAACCCTAGTCAACCTCTAGATACAAGAAAATAATTTAGAGTGTACCCTACCTAAGGTTCCCATGTATCTTGCAATCATGCCCTCAATCATGACAATTCACCCACTTTCCTACCATGAAATCAGTTTACAATGGATTGAGAATTCAAACCAACCACCTCGTGCATTTTGATGTCTAGACCAAGAACTAGTTTTATAAAAAAAAAAAAAAAATTGAACACACTTATTCATCTTCCTTTTACCCAATTCCTTATATCCACTACCAAAATTACCATTCACTCCTTGGGATGCTTCACCAGTAACCCTATCACCCTTAGTAGGGATTCCCTTACAATGACTTTCAATTGAGATATTTCCTCTCTTCTCCAAACCATTAATAACCACCTCGATCTCAACTTATTTTATCTTACTTGGGGCCTCATTCATATTTCTATCGACATATGGGGTTTAGGGGCCGAATAGATTTTACGTCTAATATTTACATGAATTGTAACAGTATCAATTTCATAAAATTCACTAATTTCTTCTATATTGAGCAAAATAGTAAAATTTATCAAATTCCTTTAATTGAGCATATTCGCATATAGATTTAACAACGAATATTAAAATTTTCTAACATAATAAAACAATGCATAATTTTAAATACATGAACCTGATGCTAATAACCTTTTGTTTGTCCGCTTGCCTTCTCGACCGCTGTTGCACTTTGTAAACACTGCCCAAAACCTAGTTCCACCCTGCCAACTAGGTAACTTCCTAGCTCCAGGATATCATATGGATATCCTGGCCCCCGTGCCCAAAACCTCCAGCAACCCCGGTGCCTGATTGATACAATCCCCACTCCAAAACTCCACTCCTCTCTGCAAAATCCAAGAGCCCTCCAAAATCAATCCCCCGTCTCCCCGTCGAATGACCTCTCGTAAACCTCCTTCCCCTCCATATTCCTCCTTCACCGACTTCCCCCTCATTTACTTCCCTACCTAACCCATTTATTACCTTAGCTTATCCTTTCGTCCTTAATGCCCCTTATCCCCTTTATTTATTATTTTATCCCATATTTAATGTCTTACCCCTTTGAATTAATACCTTATCCCTTTTCGTGTATGTAACTCTTAATTTAATAAAATAATTTATTAACCCCCCC
>ML813360.1:57816-82504 GCA_009831015.1 Picea engelmannii | reverse complement strand
TCCCTGTAGTCTATACACAGTCGTAAGGATCCATCCTTCTTCTTTACAAAAATTACTGGTGCGCCCCAGGGTGAGACACTGGGCCTTATTAGCCCTAAGTCCAGTAACTCTTTCAACTGCATTTGCAACTCACAAAGTTCTGGTGCTGTCATCCGATACGGAGTTTTGGAAATTGGTTCTACACCAGGTTTTAGCTCAATGGTAAAATCAATCTCTCTCTCAGGAGGTAACCCTAGTAACTCGTTTGGGAAAACATCCTGAAATTCTGACAATACCGGGTACTGATCCAATGAGGGTCCCTTCCTTTCATTCACTGCTTCCGCTACATAAAGTCGACACCCTTGTCTCAAGCATCACTTAACCTTCATAGTTCATATAAAGCGTAACGACACTTTTCTCTGTATGCCCTAGATCTCTACTGGTCTTCCTTCATCATCGACACAAAGCACCCTCTTTGCGAAACAATCTACCAAAGCTCGATGAGCTACTAACCAATCCATTCCAATGATTAGGTCATATGCCCCAAGAGCAGTGACGTATACCTTCAACCTGGTAGTACACACTCCCAAGTCTACTATACAATTATCAACACTAGGTCCTACCGCTTGTTTTTCCCCCGAAGCCATCTCGACTTGTTTAAAGTCATCGTGCTCATAGGCTGCCAACCCACTCTTTTCTAATGTAGATGATGAAATGAAACTATCGGTCACACCAGAATAAAAAAAAATCTTGACATCGATATGATTTAGCGTACCTGATGAATCCACCACCGTGGATTGATGTTCGACCTGGCGATTATTAACCGCTGCGTAAATCTGGTGGCTGCTACTTGCTCTCCCCATCAGTGCCTTTCCTTCTCTATGCACGAACCCTGATTGTAACTCTGGGTAGTCGCTTTCGTAATGGGGTCCCCCGCACCCCCAACAGGTAACACGAGATTGAACCTGTGCATTGTTATGTCACTGCCTCTGAAATGAGTTCCTTCCCCTGGAACCCCTGCCCCTACTAGTTGTTCCCTGATATGGTCGTGAACATGTCTGCACCGTTGGCGATGAACAAGATGCTGCACTCACTTCCATTGAAATCCCTGTAGCTACTGTCCTTGGCACGACTCTATTACCATATGGTGGTGGCCTTGAGCCCCCTCCCCTAGGAAATGTCCTCGGGGCCTTTCCTACGAATCCAGGACGATGCGGAAATGTCGGTCTTGTAACCTCGGTTAAGTTCATGTGTTCTTCCGCATAACGTGCATTTTCCACCGCCTCCGCTACTAAATACGGTTTCCACATCCGCACCATAGCTCTTATCTTAGGTTTCAATCCATAGACAAAGCACTCTGCCTGTCATTGGTCATTGTCCATATACGAAACATATTTGACCAGTTCCATAAACCTGATCTCATATTCTTCTACAGTTCTATTTCCCTGTACTAAGGCATGAAATTCCCCTACCTTTTGTTCCTCGTAGTACGCCGGTAGATATTTCCTCCGGAACATCTCCTCGAAAAGTTCCCAAGATACTGTGTCTGGGGTAAGGTGCAGTTGTCTTTCCAGGTTGTCCCACCAGTTCAAGGCGTTGTCTCTTAACTAAAAAATTACGATCTTTACCTTTGAGTTGGACGCATAGTCCCTTAAGGAAAAACACCTTGTCATACCTTCCAACCATGCTTCCACGCATTCACTAGCGCGACCTCCGACAAACTCTGAAAGTTTTATCTTCTGTAATTATCGCGTGATATCTTAGGGTGGAGGTCCTCCTCCTAAATCCCTTGATGCTTCTGGATTACCTGTTCCATACGGTGGGGGTTCCACTTCATTCCCTGCCAATTATCGCCCCTTTAAAGTCTCGTTAATGGCTTCCAACGAGCGCAAGATGAGGGCTAGTTCAGGCGATGGTGGTGGTGGCGCTGGAGGTGTTGGCGGTGCTTGCGACGACACTCCCCTACCTCGATTCCCCGAGTCCTTACCATTCTATATGCTTTTGATCTGCATCAACCAAACTTTTTAGGGTGAGTTCCAAGATGTTTCAAATTGGTGCTACTCAAACTAGAAACAGGGTTAGGAGTAAGTTTTCTTTACTTGTCTGTAAACAGACATTACTCCTTTAGGGGATTGGCTAGGTTAGGGTTAGGATTAAGCTTGATTTCTTCGCCCCTATGAAAAGGACTATTGGTTCCCTTTCCCTGTAGCTACTCTAGCCTTGCGCCTTACTCGCCAATTCCTATGCTTACTCTCCTAGTGCATATGTCGCATCCTTCCCGTTGGTCCTAGTCTAAGCCCTTTTAACCTTTCGCTTACATCTTGATTAAAGTGACTTCCTACTTTATGCCTATTAATTTACACCGAAAGGCATAAACCAATTGACAATGGGCACAATTAATGATCTTTTAATCTTATTTAACCTTAAACCCTTATCTGATGGCCATGCATTGAAGATGCTGGCATATTCTTAGTCGTCCTCCAAAATCAATGGGTCAGATTTATTGTTCATAATTTTCTTGCATTTATCAAGGAATCCGTTAACATGTTTACTTTTTTAACATTTACCTAATCACATTAAAAACAAATTTTTTGTAAGGATATATAATTACCACGTTTAAATGATTAAATAGGATTAAATCGTGGCATCTAAATAATTGTCCACAATTGCCAGCCACATTTCAGTGTTCACCAGCGCTATGTACCTTTCAGCGTTAGTGTTCTTCTTAAGACGCTTCGCTTGGTGGGGGTCTTGGGTTCAAAACCCATGGACCCCAAAACATTTTAATTTAATTAATTAATCATAATTACTTTTAATTAATTAATATACTTAGTTTTAATTTGTTGTGTATATTATATTATTATTATTGTTTTTTTTTTTCAAAGGCACATACATGGTGCATTGGTGTTTGGTTGTTCCTTAAGGCTTAGGTAGTGGGTGGTGGTCATGGGTTCAAAACCCATAGACTCCATATCACCCCCCCCTTTTTTTTTAACATTTTTTTTTTATATATAATCAGTTTAAATTAGTTAATTTAATTTTAAATCCCTAATTCGAAATAAAACCTGATTTATTTAATTTACCTACTATAGTAATTGTTTATTATCATTATATATATTTATATTTATATATTTTTAAATAATAAAATAACAATAAACTAAAATTATAAAAATAAAATAATAAAATAAAACATTTACATTATGACTAGAATAAAATAAGAAAATAATAAAATCTATAGTCGGGCAGTGGGTCCTCACATGAGGCCCACGTGCCCCCCCCCCTCTCCTCGTTCTTATCACTTAAACCTAAAACCCTACACGTACTCTCCCGGGCTCTCCCTCCCAAACCCTACACAAACATTCAACTAAGCTCTATTGCCTCTTCACTCTGCTCTTTCCCTCTCGGCAGGCTTGACTTGCGAGTGGATCTATTGTTGTTGCGTCTGTGAAATGTCGGAGTGAGGATTTGGTTGCAGCAGGGCCGCCATTAATTTCCCTACAAAAGGGATCTATTTTCCGGGATTGGTTCACTGGTTTCTGTTCAAAATGCAGACTTTAGCCGCAGTTCCGTTGTTTTTGGCAGCCTTGAGCCCTATTTTATTTGGGGTTGGTTTAGTTAGTCATTAGTTTAACTGTGTAATTTCATTTTATTTGAGAAAGGCATAGGGTTCAGCTGTGTTCTGTGGACTGCATTCTGGCTTCTAATATTTCTGCGTAGGGTTTGGCTGTATGGTGTGCGTGTTAAACATGCGTGAGTTGGTCACACATTCCACTGCTCTGCTGTGGTTGGCAAGTTGTAATTATTGGCATTTGCATAGAGCCAAAGGTTGTAATAATTGGCCTCTGCATAGAGCCAAAGACCACACCTAACGGGCTTAGTATTAGAGTTGGGATTTGTATGGTTTATGTGTGAATGCGCTTGAAATTTGGGTTCGAGCTTTGGTAGCCTCGACAATGGCCACCTTGCATATTCCATATTCACCATTAACCACTCCATATTCAGCCGAGAACTCCATGAGTGCCTTTGGACGAAGCGCTGAGAAGCTGAGCCTCCCATCGCTGCAATCTCGCATGAAATACGATCCCGAAGGATATGAGAACGAGCTTTTATTACTGATCCACCACTTCAATTCATGCCTGGCGGTCTTTCAATAGCATGTCGCTCTCAAATCAGCTTCCATGGGCAGTGATCCCACTGCGGCCAAGGAGCTTAGAGATTTAACTATGTTTCTAGCCCACGTCGTGCCATCTCATCCACAACATCTCATTCAGTATCCTAAACAGCTCGTTGAACTATTGAAGATGAGCGAGCATTTGCTTCCTTCGGCTTTAAGAAGACAAATCACGCAGTCGCTTATTCTACTAACGAATAGACAGGTTAGTTATTTTTTTCTCTACGATGTGTTTCCTTTCTTTAGCTTTTTTATTTCAGGGCCTAGGGTTTTACGTTTTCTTCAGGTTCATTTTTAGGGTTTTTGCATTATCATGTTCATAAGGGTTCAGAACTTAATTTTTTTTAGAGTTTATGCATTATCAGATTCCCAAGGGTTAACTCTTTATTTCTAGGTTTTATGACTTGTCAGAATCACAAGGGTTTCAAATAAAATCGGTTTTATGCATTTTGTCTAAATTGATCCTAAAATACTTTGAAACAAAAAAAATTAAAACATTGACTAATTTCTTACTTTGTACCTTTTAACTGCTTGATTCAGAGCTTGATATTGTAATTCATAAACACTGAAACATTAAGGCGTTTCCGGGTCAATTGGTTGGGTTTCTTAGAGTGTATATGCTCGAAGAGACTCGAATTTCTCTTGCAACTCAATATTAGAATAGTAAATGATTGTAGCTCAGGAGTTTCTTCACCAGAATCCTTCAGGAGATGCTTATGCAATCCCACTTTGTACTGGACAAAATTACTCATTCAGTTTCATAGACCTACTTTTGTGGTCATAATCTTATCTTATCTACCATATGCCTAGCATAGTACATACCATATTAGCAAGATTTGACTGTATTGGCCTTCGTTGTACAAAAATTTGGCACTAGTACAAAATTCAGTATCTTTGCAGTACAAATATGGTACACTCAACTTACTTTTGAAAAAACTAAAAAAAATATTAAACAAATCTTGAATGCATCTATAAATATAAATTAATTGCAAATATTTCCAGAAAATGTATTATTTTTCTTCTTCTTTTTTTTGTATTTTCGAGTCCGCAACTTGTAACAACCCTAGTTGTATTCATATTTCACTTGTTTTACTTTGGTAAATTTGTTTTTACATTTTCAATATATATTTCATTTATATTTATATTTGTGTTAAAATTTATGTGTTTTGTTTGCAGGTTAAGCGTGGCTAGAGTTAGCGCTTGAAGTTTTGGCTCTTAGGCCCAGATTTCAAACAAAAGCTCTCATACCATTTGTAGGGGCCAAATAGATTTTACGTCTAATATTTACATGAATTGTAACAGTATCAATTTCAGAAAATTCACTAATTTCTTCTATATTGAGCAAAATAGTAAAATTTATCAAATTCCTTTAATTGAGCATATTCGCATATAGATTTAACAACGAATATTAAAATTTTCTAACATAATAAAACAATGCATAATTTTAAATACCTGAACCTGATGCTAATAACCATTTGTTTGTACGCTTTCCTTCTCGACCGTTGTTGCACTTTGTAAACACTGCCCAAAACCTAGTTCCACCCTGCCAACTAGGTAACTTCCTAGCTCCAGGATATCATATGGATATCCTGGCCCCCGTGCCCAAAAACTCCAGCAACCCCAGTTCCTGACTGATACAATCCCCACTCCAAAACTCCACTCCTCTCTGCAAAATCCAAGAGCCCTCCAAAATCAATCCCCCGTCTCCCCATCAAATGACCTCCCGTAAACCTCCTTCCCCTCCATATTCCTCCTTCACCGACTTCCCCCTCATTTACTTCCCTACCTAACCCATTTATTACCTTATCTTATCCTTTCATCCTTAATGCCCCTTATCCCCTTTATTTATTATTTTATCACATATTTAATGTCTTACCCTTTTGAATTAATACCTTATCCCTTTTCGTGTACGTAACTCTTAATTTAATAAAATAATTTATTAACCCCCCCTTAATCCTTTACTTAATTAATTAATGAGTCAATTAATAATTAATTAATCCTTGACAATCATGAATAATTAATTAATAATAAATAATTAGTTAATGTTATTTTAAGAAATAATTATTGTTTAGCTAATATTTTAGGACAGTTATATTATTAAATTAATTGTAATTAATAATCATATACATCTATTTAAGCAGGGTCGTTACATGGGGAAACTTTAAAATCATGAACTAATTTTAGAGGAAAAAAACCTTCCACTAAATTATTATTGGTCAATTGATCTCACTCCACATAACTCCTTAAAGAGTCCATCATGTTGTCACATGTATCACAACATCTTTGCAATATTCTCTTTACTCATGACAATGTTCTCCCACTCATCCTTTCTATGTTTACTTTTACCTTTACACATTGACATCCTCCTTCTCGTATCCCTTTTTATTGCATACTTAAATAACCCCTTTTAATTTTGTACGTTTTCTTGGTCCATTGTTATTGATTTATTGACTTGCTTGTTTGCCTTTGCCTCTTTATCTTCCACTTTACTACTTGATTATTTCCTTTTTCTTTTCATTTTATTGGAGTACTATACATATTTTTTCATTTCTTAATTACTTTATTAACTACTTGTCTCTTGAGTAATTTTCCTCTTCGTTTTTACCCCATTGGATACTATCTCTTGTTTTTGCTTCACCATGACCATCTTTATTGACTTCCATTTAGGTCTCATCTTCTTATCTACATTTTGGTAGCTTACTATAGACAGAGGTATTACATTCCACCATTACCCATAGGTCTCTGAGACTATCCAAAAGAGGTCATCTTAGTTCTCCTTGACATCTCTGTTATTATGCATGTTAATCAATATCACTCCATTGTAATATTTCCCTCACCTAAGTTTTGGACTTAGTGGGTCCATCTTCCACTCAAGTCTTCTTAGGTATCATTTGTTCCCCTTTATTTCCTAAGCATTAATTTGGTAGAATTATCATCTTATGCTTCATCACCTAGTTCTTTCCCTTAACAGGTTGTCACCCTTCATCTAGATCTACTTAATTTTTGCTCCAAACATTAGTTATTTTAGCATAGCTTGGGTAGCATTTATTTTTCCTCACTATCTATATTTATTTTTCCCTTGTAGGTTCTTCCTTCATTCCACCTACACCCCTTGTAAGAAGTAATAAAAAAAAAGGTGACATTTTTCTCGACTCATTCGAAGTGGGCTCTTATCAGCCCACAACGTTTGTTATCCATGCATAAGATTTTAATATTGAACCTTTCTCTTTTCATTCTATCTACTCGATCTAAATTATAATACTTTTTGTATCGCCAATGCTTCCTCACCTAAGGTCTCCCCCAAGAGGATTTAAACGTGTTATAATTCCATATATCCATCCTTATGCCCTCACATTTTCCTTTCAAGTATAAGACATTCTTATGTTGAACCTGATATGAAACTATTTTGATGCTAGTTTACTTGCATACATTCCATTTTTCATCTTTTATATTAAATAATTTTCCCTCCTCTTTTTTAGCTCGTCATCATGTTGGTCACCCTTTACTTTTTTCTTTTTCTTTTCATCTTTCAATTTTTTACTGGTACGGTATCTTTGGTTTTGTTCCATTATCTCTTTTCTTGGTCCTTTTGCTTCTTACAATTCATGACCTTTTTTCTCTTTTTTCCTTATCCTTATTCTTTTTAAATTATTACTTTTTATTTTTATATCTAAGTGACATCCCTTAGCCTGCCTTCATACTACCATTATATATGACATCATTAACAAAATGATTGACTAACACCTAAACCATGTTGCATTGATTATCTCTAATGACCCAAATGACACCACTTCTCAGTTATATAGAGATCCTCATAATCCCAACTAAATTTGTGACCCTACTATCAACTATTATTATTTTGACCTCCCTACCTATTAAGGTTATAACCCCACATAGAGCCATGGACAAGCCTCATGAGTGGGATGGAGATCTAGATTACTTTAGATAATATTACAAATTAGGGTCCACTTTGTTATCACTAAGCAAATTTCCTAGGCTGAGGAGGACACTCACTGTTAGGGACCTAACCCCTCGCGTAGGTAGAATAATATATTTCCATGTAATAAAGGTCAATATTAATAAGGCCTAGAAATAAGGAAGAATAAGTCTAATGTAAGAAGACCTAATAGAAGCTTCCACTTCTAGAAGGATCTTCCTCTAGATGGTTCTTTTGATAGACATATTTAGTATAAATAGGAGTCAAGGGTATGAGAAATTTTGTCTTGGATATTATTGTAATAGAGCTCTTCTCTGCTGAAGTTTTCCCCCTCGAAGAGGCAAGTGAACATTGCTCTTAGTAATCAAAGTTCTCTTTCTGGTATTATTCTGGTATCATTTTGGTATTATTGTGGTGTTGTTCTGGTTATATTGTTGTTCATATTCCATTTCTAGATATTTATTTTTGTCCTGCATACTTTTTTATATCTAGAATATTACAAGTGGTATCAGAGCACCTTCCTCGGCAAAAAATTGTAGGTTAATTTTTTTTCAAGGTAGAGACATATTCCAACGTCTTTAAGCTATATAGATATGTCATTACATGCATAAACCCACGGTCGGGGATTCATACATGCAGGAAATACAAGTGGCACTTAAGCGCACATTTGTTGGCCACCCTTGTAACCCTTGTTGGTACCCCTTCGAGTGGTAGCGCATCATACATCACCTATATATGGATCGTCCTAGATCTTATAAATACCTCCATAGATAAATCAATTGGTCGCCTAAATGCTATAGTGCCACCAAGAAAATAACTCGGGAAGAGACTCTCTAGTACCTGGGTATTCGGGTAGTATGGTTAAGGGCACGGTCTAGCCTCCTTAGGTTGTGCCCTCAAATATTGGGTTGAGTACTACTGTTGGACCCCGCACGTATATCAGAGAGATATAGCACATGACAAACCCTTGTCTATATAAACCTTGGATACCTAACCCTTGGGACAGAAACAAAAATAGAATAGACAATATCTGTTGCAGTGCAACTCTGTCTCTGGCATTCAAATTGCAAAATTACTACACATTTATTCTTGTTAATCATTTGGGCAATTTATCACTGCACTATTCTTCAGATCGGAGTATAACTCCGTAGAAGAAAAAAAAATCTTGTGGACCCGACCCCCTTCCAACACCCTTATTTGGGGTTTACCCCATTGGATTCAACTCATCTCCCTGATCATTGTGATACACTTCACCCATAACTCAATTTTTGCGTGGTCCCACCTGCCCCTTTTTGTGTTCCCTTGTCATCATGGCACATACCCGTAGCCAAGACTTGGAAGCTCGCTTCAGTACCTTGCACTCTGATTTCATAGAAACCTAACAAGAAGTGCGACAACTCGGTGCCAATATTTCCACCATCAATCAAAATATGCATTCCTCCATCGTTGCCTCAGTCACGGAACTCAAACAGGATCTCAAACAAGACATTACTACCCAAATTGAATCTTTCACTACGATGCTCTACAACAAGTTGCATATCCCTGTAGATCTTCCCTTATCTAACACACATTTTCATACCGAAGGTGAAACTTCCTCTCATTCCCATAATTTTCATCCCTGTCACTTTCAGCGTGACCTAATCCTTTCGTGTGTGGATGTGACCAAATTTGATGGATCGGATCCCACTGGATGGGTAACTCAAATGGAACATTATTTCTCTTTGTATGGCATTATGGATGAGTTGGCCAAACTCTGGCATGGTGTTCTCCATCTTGATCAAGAACGTTGGCAATGGTGAAAATGGAGAAAAAATGCATGCCACGGGTATTTGGCTTGGACACACTTTCTGGCAGATCTTTATGAATGATTTGACACCGACACCAACCATTTAGGTTGTTTGACAAATTTGAAACAATCTAGTACAGTGGAAGACTTTATAGTTTCTTTTGAGGGACTGGATTTTCGTATAGGGGGCATGTCTGATGCTTTTTTCGAGAATGTTTTATCAATGGCCTCAAGGATAAGATTTATGCTAATGTCCTCATGGATCGGCCTTAGAGTTGGGTGGACACTACTAAAATAGATAAGGAATCACAATAGGTTGTCTCTTCTCAAAACCAAAAACCCTCCTTTATTCCTCGCACTAAACTAGTAACTCTCACTCCTCCTTCTACTCCACTAAAAATCCAAAAATTGACTAGGGCCGAAATGGATGAAAGTCAACTCAAAGGCCTTTGTTATAATTGTGATGACAAATATTTTTTGGGACACAAGTGTAAGGAACAAAATATTTTTATGACCATCTTGGAGGATTTTTCAGAAGAGGATGTTGAGGCTCCCCTTCTGTCAGTGTCACCTCACCCCACTGACATAACCCCTCCCTCAGACCCTCCTGAATTAGAACTAGTCATTTCCCTAAATTCTCTCACTAGATTCTCTGCTCCCCAAACCCTCAAGCTAATTGGTTACATCAAGCATAGGAAGTTCATCATTCTTGTTGATAGTGGAAGCACCAATAACTTTATTCATCACCGCATTTCCCAAGAAACTAATTTCTATATTCGTGCAATCAATAATTTTCAAATCATGATTGCTAATGGTGGGTCCATGAAATGTGGAGGGCATTGTGAAAATGTGTGCCTCCAAATTGATGAATACCAGCTAAAATCTCATATGTTTTCTATCTACATGGGTGGTTGTGACATTGTGTTGGGTTCAGAATGGCTAAGGACTTTGGGTCCCATTCTCATGGATTTTAAGGAATTAACCATGCAATTCGACCAAGAGGGCCAACAATATAAGTTCCAAGGCATAACTGTCATTTCCCAGAAGATCGTTAGTTCCCATCGCATGGAAAATCTGCTCAAAAAAGGTCTTATGGCATTATTTCCCAACTCCACGCCATACAAGCAACTGAGACACCCTATGTGCCACAGGACCTCCAATCCATCCTCTCTAAACATCAAGGGGTTTTTTCCACTCCCCAGAGAATTCCTCCTTCTCGTGGTGTTCATGATCATTCCATTTCGCTTGTCCCAGGAAACCTTCATGATCAGTTTACAATGGATTGAGAATTCAAACCAACCACCTCGTGCATTTTGATGTCTAGACCAAGAACTAGTTTTATAAAAAAAAAAATGTTTTTGAACACACTTATTCATCTTCCTTTTACCCAATTCCTTATCTCCACTACCAAAATTACCATTCACTCCTTGGGATGCTTCACCACTAACCCTATCACCCTTAGTAGGGCTTCCCTTACAATGACTATCAATTGAGATATTTCCTCTCTTCTCCAAACGATTAATAACCACCTCGATCTCAACTTATTTTATCTTACTTGGGGCCTCATTCATAGTGATATCGACATATGGGGAAACTTTAAAATCATGAACTAATTTTAGAGGAAAAAAACCTTCCACTAAATTATTATTGGTCAATCGATCTCGCTCCACATAACTCCTTAAAAAGTCCATCATGTTGTCACATGTATCACAACATCTTTGCAATATTCGCTTTACTCATGACAATGTTCTCCCACTCATCCTTTCTATTTTTACTTTTACCTTTACACGTTGACATCCTCCTTCGTGTATCCCTTTTAATTGCATACTTAAATAACCCCTTTTAATTTTGTATGTTTTCTTGGTCCACTATTATTGATTTATTGACTTTCTTGTTTGCCTTTGCCTCTTTATCTTCCACTTTACTACTTGATTATTTCCTTTTTATTTTCATTTTATTGGAGTACTATACATATTTTTTTCATTTCTTAATTACTTTATTAACTACTTGTCTCTTGAGTAATTTTCCTCTTCGTTTTTACCCCATTGGATACTATCTCTTGTTTTTGCTTCACCATGACCATCCTTATTGACTTCCATTTAGGTCTCATCTTCTTATCTACATTTTGGTAGCCTACTATAGAGAGAGGTATTACATTCCACCATTACCCATATGTCTCTGAGACTATCCAAAAGAGGTCATCTTAGTTCTCCTTGACATCTTTGTTATTATGCATGTTAATCAATATCACTCCATTGTAATATTTCCCTCACCTAAGTTTTGGACTTGGTGGGTCCATCTTCCACTTAAGTCTTCTTAGGTATCATTTGTTCCCCTGTATTTCCTAAGCATTAATTTGGTAGCATTATCACCTTATGCTTCATCACCTAGTTCTTTTCCTTAACATGTTGTCACCCTTCATCTAGATCTACTTAATTTTTGCTCCAAACATTAGTTATTTTAGCATAGCTTGGGTAGCATTTATTTTTCCTCACTATCTATATTTATTTTTCCCTTGTAGGTTCTTCCTTCATTCCACCTACACCCCTTGTAAGAAGTAATAAAAAAAAGGTGACATTTTTCTTGACTCATTCGAAGTGGGCTCTTATCAGCCCACAACGTTTGTTATCCATGCATAAGAGTTTAATATTGAACCTTTCTCTTTTCATTCTATCTACTCGCTCTAAATTATAATACTTTTTGTATCTCCAATGATTCCTCACCTAAGGTCTCCCCCAAGAGGATTTAAATGTGTTATAATTCCATAGATCCATCCTTATGCCCTCACATTTTCCTTTCAAGTATAAGACATTCTTATGTTGAACCTGATATGAAACTATTTTGATGCTAGTTTACTTGCACATATTCCATTTTTCATCTTTTATATTAAATAATTTTCCCTCCTCTTTTTTAGCTCGTCATCATGTTGGTCACCCTTTACATTTTTCTTTTTCTTTTCATATTTCAATTTTTTACTGGTACGGTATCTTTGGTTTTGTTCCATTATCTCTTTGCTTGGTCCTTTTGCTTCTTACAATTCATGACCTTTTTTCTCTTTTTTCCTTATCCTTATTCTTTTTAAATTATTACTTCTTATTTTTATATCTAAGTGAAATCCCTTAGCCTGCCTTCATACTACCATTATATATGACATCATTAAGAAAATGATTGACTAACACCTAAACCATGTTTCATCGATTATCTCTAATGACCCAAATGACACCACTTCTCAGTTATATAGAGATCCTCATAATCCCAACTAAATTTGTGACCCTACTATCAACTATTATTATTTTGACCTCCCTACCTATTGAGTCATAAGGTTATAACCCCACATAGAGCCATGGGCAAGCCTCATGAGTGGGATGGAGATCTAGATTACTTTAGATACTATTACAAATTAGGGTCCACCTTGTTATCACTAAGCAAATTTCCTAGGCTGAGGAGGACACTCACTGCTAGAGACCTAACCCCTCACATAGGTATAATAATAAATTTCCATGTAATAAAGGTCAATATTAATAAGGCCTAGAAATAAGGAAGAATAAGTCCAATGTAAGAAGACCTAATAAAAGCTTCCACTTCTAGAAGGATCTTCCTCTAGATGGTTCTTTTGATAGACATATTTAGTATAAATAGGAGTCAAGTGTATGAGAAATTTTGTCTTGGATATTATTGTAATAGAGCTCTGCTCTGCTGAAGCTTTCCCCCTCGAAGAGGCAAGTGAACATTGCTCTCAGTAATCAAAGTTCTCTTTCTGGTATTATTCTGGTATCATTTTGGTATTATTGTGGTGTTGTTCTGGTTATATTGTTGTTCATATTCCATTTCTAGATATTTATTTTTGTCCTCCATACTTTTTTATATCTGGAATATTACAAGTGGTATCAGAGCACCTTCCTCGGCAGAAAATTGTAGGTTAATGTTTTTTCAGGGTAGAGACATATTCTGACGTCTTTAAGCTATATAGATATGTCATTACATGAATAAACCCACGATTGGGGATTCATACATGCAGGAAATACAAGTGGCACTTAAGCGCACATTTGTTGGCCACCCTTGTAACCCTTGTTGGTACCCCTTCGAGTGGTAGCGCATCATACAACACCTATATATGGATCGTCCTAGATATTCTAAAGACCTCCATAGATAAATCAATCGGTCGCCTAACTTCTCTAGTGCCACCGAGAAAAGAACTCGGGAAGAGACTCTCTATTACCTGGGTAGTCGGGTAGTATGGCTAAGGGAACGGTCTAGCCTCCTTAGGTTGTGCCCTCAAATATTTGGTTGAGTACTACTATTGGACCCCGCACGTATATCAGAGAGATATAGCACATGGAAAAACCTTGTCCGTATAAACCTTGAATACCTAACCCTTGGGACGGAAACAAAAATAGAATAGACAATATTTGTTGCAGTGCAACTCTGTCTCTGGCATTCAAATTGCAAAATTACTACACATTTATTCGTGTTAAGCATTTGGGCATTTTATCACTGCACTATTCTTCAGATCGGAGTATAACTCCGCAGAAGCAAAAAAATTTCTTATGGACCCGACCCCCTTCCAACACCCTTATTTGGGGTTTACCCCATTGGATTCAACTCGTCTCCCTGATCATTGTGATACACTTCACCCATAACTCAATTTTTGTGCGGTCCCACCTGCCCCTTTTTGTGTTCCCTTGTCATCATGGCACATACCCGTAGCCAAGACTTGGAAGCTCGCTTCACTACCTTTCACTTTGATTTCATAGAAACCTAACAAGAAGTGCGACAACTCGGTGCCAATATTTCCACTATCAATCAAAATATGCATTCCTCCATCATCGCCTCAGTCACGGAACTCAAACAAGATCTCAAACAAGACATTACTACCAAGATTGAATCTTTCACTATGATGCTCTACGCCAAGTTCCATATCCATGTAGATCTTCCCTTATCTAACCCATATTTGCATACCGAAGGTGAAACTTCCTCTCATTCCCATAATTTTCATCCCCGTCACTTTCAGCGTGACCTAATCCTTTCGTGTGTGGATGTGACCAAATTTGATGGATCGGATCCCACTTGATGGGTAACTCAAATGGAACATCCTTGTAGGTTTGGGAAAAAAAATTCAAGCCCAAAATACCATTCAAATTTGAACATGGTATACATTTGGACCCCAAATAATCTAGTAAGATACATTAATATGGATACATTTTAACTAAACATCAACAAAATCCCTTTAAACTTGAACCTAACTTTCTCAGGCTCCTGTATTGTCTGCGGGTTGATCGATTAGAGGACTGTCAAATCCTCATTTCCATCTATATCTTCACATCAGGAACCCGACCGACGATCATCCCTTTCAACACTTGGCCAAATATCTCACCGCGCCATCCCAACTTAGCGCTATCGCATTCTTATCCAGTGTGTTCTGTTATATACATCTTTCACCCAACACTTCTATCATATACATTTTGCACCCAACAATTCTGTGATAAACGATAAAGTATAGAAGACAGAAAAGAAAGGTTAATATATTCACATATGTGATAGATATTCCATTTTCTCACAAGATCTTTTATGCATGTTTCTAGAGAAGTTATTTACTTATTGCATATACTTGGAAAGAAGTGCAAAGGTGGCGGGCACAAAAATACCTGTGGAAAGCGGTCGGACGGGCTTCAAAATAGGGTGGCAAGGGTTCCCGAGGAGATGTAAGGCCTCGACTGTCAAATTTTATATATCGGAACATTCAGTGAAAAATTTGTAACACGAAGAGGGTCTTCCTACCATCGTCAACTCAAATTAATTCTTCTTTCACTAGTGACAACTCAGTGCACAACTTTTCTTATTGGCATTAACAATCAAATAATGTATTCAACAGCGATTTACGGGAGCCCAAATGACCCGTGGGTTGGGGATTGGTCTTATATCATCACATCATGAGCTCGACCGACCGCAATTTCTTTCAACACTTAGCCAATTATCTCTCTGTGGGGTCGCGACTTTGCACTATCGAATTTTTATGCCCCTTGTTCTATGATATATGTATTCAACAATGATTTATGGGAGTCCGACCGACCCCTGGGTTGGCGCTATTATAAATATTTCACCTAAAACTTTTGTCATCTACAAGTGCGTGACATACATCTTGCACCCAAAACTTTTGTACTCTACAATTCGTCGCAAGTTAGTGCTATCAATTTCTTATGCCCCATGTTCTGTGATATACATGTTTCACACAACACTTTTGTGATATAAATTTTTCACCAAACAATTGTGTCATTTACAATTTGATCCCGGTTATAGAGACTGCCTACCCGAGAATCCGCGATCTGAAAAGTGGCTAGGCATTGAATGGCTAGCAGTCGGTTGGACTCACGATATAAAGCACAAAACACCATTCAAATTTGAACATGGTTTACATTTGGACCACAAATAGTCTAGTGAGATACATCAATATGGATACACTTCAAATAAACATAAACAAAATCCCTTTAAACTTGAACTTGACTTTCTCGAGCTCTTGGATTTTCCACGGCTTGATCGGTCAGTGAACTGTCAAATCCTCATTTCCATCTATATCTTCACATCAGGAACCTGACCGATGACCATCCCTTTCAACACTTGGCCAAATATCTCACCGTGACATTCCAACTTAGCACTATCGCATTCTTATCCTTCATGTTCCGTTATATACATCTTGCACCCAACACTTCCTTCATATACATTTTGCACCCAACAATTCCGTGATAAAATATAAAGTATAGAAGATGGAAAAGAAGGGTTAATATATTCACATCTGTGATAGATATCCCATTTTCTCACAAGATCTTTTCTGCATGTTTCTGGAGAAGTTATATACTTATTCAATATACTTTAAAATAAGTGTGAAGGTGGTGGGCATAGAAATACCTGTGGAAAGCGGTATGACAAGATTCAAAATACGGTGGCAAGGATTCCCAAGGAGACGTAAGGCCCTGATTGTCAAATTTTATATATTGGAACATTTCAGTGCAAAATGTGTAACACGAAGAGTTCCTGCCATCCTCAATTCAAATTCATTCTGCTTTCACTAGTGACAACTCAGTGCACAACTTTTCTTATTGGCATTAACAAGAAAATAATGTATTCAAAAATTATTTACGAGATCCCAACCGACCCCCGGGTTGGGGATTGGTGTTATATCGTCACATCATGAGCCCAACCGACCACAGTTCCTTTCAACACTTATCCAATTATCTCTTTACGGAGTCGCGACTTAGCGCTATTGAATTTGTATTCCCCATGTTCCATGATATACGTATTCAACAATGATTTACGGGAGTCCAACCAACCCCTTGGTTGGCACTATTATAAATATGGCACCCAAAACTTTTGTCATCTACAAGTGCGTGATATACATCCTGCACCCAAAACTTTTGTACTCTACAATTCGTCATAAGTTAGCGCTATCGATTTATTATGCCCCCATGTTTCATGATATACATGTTTCACACAACACTTATTTGATATAAATTTTGCACCAAACACTTGCATCATTTACAATTTGACCCCGGTTATAGAGCCCACCTACCCGAGAATCCACGATCTGAAAAGTGGATAGGAATCCAATGGCTAGCTGTTGGTCGAAGTCAAGATATAAAATCACGAGCGCAAACATGAACATGTGTGTTTGCCAACGCGCATTGGGACATTTTTGGAAAAGCGACTAAGTAACGAGAAAGAGAGAGTAGAGTGGAAAAACAAACAGGAATTCAAATATATTCAATATATTCAAATCTGTAATAGATAATCCATTTCCTAGCAAGATATTTTTTGTATGTTTCAACTGCGGAAAGCAGTCAGACGGGCTTCAAAATTGGGTGACAAGGGTTTCTGAGGAGACGTAAGGCCCCCCCTGCCAAATTGTATATATCGGAACATTTCAGTGCAAAATGTGTAACACAAAGAGGGTATTCATGCCATCTTCAATTCAAATTATTTTTTCTTTTACTGGTGACAACTCAGTTCACAAGTTTGCTTATTGGCATTAACAAGCAAAAAACATATTGAACAACGATTTACTGGATCCCAACCGACCCCCAGGTTGGCTCTATTATAGATCTTGCACCCAAAACTTGCATCATCTATAGTTCTGGCATATGCATCTTGCACCCAAAACTTTTGTGGTCTACAATTCGTCCACATATTGGAATATGATTTGCATTTTGACCACAAATAATCTATTAAGATACAATAATATAAATACAATTTAAATCAATATATTTAAACTTGAACCTGACTTCTTTCGAACTCGTTGATTGGTCCTATATCGTCACATCATGAGCTCGATCGACTGTAGTTCCTTTCAAAACTTAGCCAATTATCTCTCTACAGGGTCGCGACTTAGTGCTATCTAATTTTTATGCCCCCTGTTCTGTGATATACATATTCAACAACAATTTACGGGAGTCTGACCGACCCTCAGGTTGATGCTATTATAAATCTTGCACCCAAAAATTTTGTCATCTACAAGTGCGCGATATACATCTTGCACACAAAACTTCCATACTCTACAATTCGTCATGACTTAACGCTATCAATTTATTAGGCCCCATATTTCATGATATACATGTTGCACACAACACTTCTATGATATAAATTTTTCACCAAACATTTGCGTCATTTACAATTCGATCCCAGTTATAGAGCCTGCCTATTCAAGAATCCGTGATCTAAAAAGTGACTAGGCATCGAATGGTTAGTGGTCGGTCGGAATCACGATGTAAAAGCACGAGCGCAAATGTGAACAGGTGTGTCCGCCAACACACACATTAGGACATTTTTGGAAAAACTGCTAAGTAACAAGAAAGAGAGAGTAGACGGGAAAAACAAACGAGAATTTGGTTGAGTATAGAGGAGGGAAAAGAAGGTCCAATATATTCAAATATGCAATATATATTCCATTTCCTAGAAATATCTTTTATTTATGTTTATGGATAAGTTGTATACATATTGCATATACTTGGAGAGAAGCCTGAAGGTAGCGGGCACAGGAAACAACAACTAGAAATTGGAAATTTTTTGAACCCGCGAACTCGACGATCTGCGAAAGAGATGTCAAGAAATGGTAAACGGTTGGACGGGCTTCAACATAGGGTGACAAGGGTTCTCGAGGAGATGTAAGGCCCCACCTGTCAAATTGTATATATATTTTTCTTCTACTCATGACAACTCAGTGCATAGGTTTTTTATTGGCATTAACAACCAAAAAATGTATTCAACAACGATTTCTGGGAGCCGACCAACCCCCAGGTCGACGCTTTTATAGATCTTGCACCCAAAAATTGTGTCATCTACAGTTCTTCCATATACATCTTGCACCCAAAACTTCCGTGGTCTACAATTCCTCCACATATTGGAACATGGTTTACATTTGGACCACAAATTATTTATTAAGATACATTAATATAAATACAATTTAAATAAATATGTTTAAACGATAAATGAAGGAACTCTGCATTGAAACAAGAGAGTTGGCGCGTTTCGATCACTCCAGGGATCATCATCAGGAGGAGCACTCGAGAGAGAAGAGAGGCTCATTGACACTTACGTCATTTACAATTCGACCCCATTTTCTAAAATTTACCTTGCAAGCTACTTGGCAGGGACTACACTGCCATGCAGCACTTGTTTGTTTTTAGAAACAAACACACAATACTCTGCTCTGAATTAAAAACATGGAAGATGGTAAAATGGCAGTTAACGTTCCAAAACAAAAAAGATGAAATGTGGATATCTTTAGCAAGGTGTGACATAATTTCTCACGCACTAGTCTGTAGATGGTTCCAACACCCACTGGTGTGATGTTATTGCTCATGCACTTATATTTCTCTCTCACTCACTATATAATATCACCAAGCATTCAAGCAAATGACACAGACATTCATCGATCCATAGATAACTGTGATATGATATTATTTCCATTTTTGCAGAGTGTGATCTGAATAATTTTTAGTTTTATAGAGATCATAAACATGGAGGAGGAGAAGGTGAAAGTGTTGAACTTATGGGTGAGTCCATTCGGTATGAGGGTTTTGATTGGATTAGAAGAGAAAGGCATCAAATATGAATACCAAGAAGAGAATCTCTTGAATAAGAGTGACCTCTTACTGTAAATGAACCAGGTTCACAAGAAAATAACAATCCTCATCCACAATGGAAAGCTTGTATGCGAGTCTCTTAGCATTCTCGAATACATCGACGAGGCATGGGCCATTTCTAATCCTTTTTTTCCCTCCAATTCATATGACCGAGCTCGTGCAAGATTTTGGACAGACTTTCTAGACAAGAAGGTATTCATATTATTCACATGCCCATTTTAAAGCCCTAATTACTTCTTCGTTTCATATGATATTAATTAATGGTGCAGACTAACTTGCTTTCGTTTGTGCAGGTTTATGGTAATGGTGGTTCTCCCATTATGAAATGCAAAGGGGAATCCCAGGAAGAGGCTAAGCGTAATATCTTGGAGTACCTGGGATTGTTGGAAGGAGTGCTTAATGAACTTTCCAGAGGTATTAAGCCTTATTTTGGAGGGGAACAGTTTGGGTTCATGGATATTGCCTTAATTCCATTTGCCTCTTGGTTCCTTGCATGGGAAACAATGGGTAATTGGAAGATACCATTGGACACTTATTTCCCAAGGATTCATCAATGGGTGAATGCATGTATGGAGAGAGACAACGTAAAAAAAGAAGCTTGCAGACTTTGTTGTTCAAGTGAGGAAGATATTTTTGAGCTCAGACTGAATATATATGTGTGTGTGTGTGTTGGGGGGGGGGGGTATCTTAAGTATGTAGTAGAGAGTCTGATTTAGGTCTAATGAATTCCTCTAATAGTTTAGACATGAAGGTGAGACATCGTGTGAGTTAGAGGTCTAGCATTCCATCTTCCTTATCGTAGTTGTTATATTCTTCTCATCACCATCAAAATCTTTTCTGGTAACACAATTTCTATTATTCTTATTAATACTTACATAATGTACTATCTAGTGATTATCAATTCGATTCTAAGGGAACAATCTATATTCCCATAGCCTCACATGTTTGAGGCTCAAGTGTTTGATTTGATCCATAATTTGAGGTTTTAGACAGAGGCAATGCATATCTACTACAACCAGGTCCTAGAAGCCCTAAGATTCTCTAGCTATGGTGCCATGAAAATTCAAGGAAGAGATAAATTGGTTAAGATAGGTGGTTCTATTCGGATGAAAGTAAATCATTGCTTGGTTCTAGTCTCATGAGAGTAAATTGTTTTTTCTTTTAATATTAATATTGATCATGTTTAAGAATAAAAATGATTTTTACTTAAGTTTAAGAACAACCTTCTCTTCTCATTCAATATTCTTTATTCAATCTCAACATTAAAAACTAAAATGATGTATTTTATATGAGTCTATGGATATTGGATCTTAGCATTAAAAACTAATATATTTCCATTTTATACGGGTCGGTTCAACCACTCTTTTGTTTCAGATTCAATGTCATATTGTTGCATGAACTTTTTCAATGAGAAATGTTCTCAAATTATTTGAATATTTGGAAGTAGTAAATGTCTGTAACATTTTGTATATTTTTTTCAAAAAATAATGTTTAAATGTTTTATGAAGTAATAATGGTAAACAAAATATACAATTGATTTCAAGAGTGACTAGGACCAAGCATTTAATAACCTTTTTCATGGTAGAGTAGCTAATCAAATCTAACCAAATGATCATTTATAAGTGCATTGACTAATCCTCCAGTGCATTTCAAAGGAGATGGAGGGAGAGGGAAACAGAGGGGCTAATCATTTATAAGTGCAATGAATAATCCTCGGGTGCATTTTCAAAGGAGATGGAGGGAGAGGGAGAGGACAACAGAGGGGCTCTCACGATGGCAAACTTGCTAAAAATTAAAAATGTGTAGTTAATATCTCATGCAAATGGCAAGTGAGATATTATATCAATTACTATACTAATTTAGTAATATTTTTTTCCTTTTCAAATTTGAATGCTTATATTTTTTTATTAATTTATAATTTCCATATATATTTATTATCAAAATTAAAATATCTATGATTACTAATAATTAATATGGATTTATTACTACATTAATATATTAGTTTATAATAATTGTATTAATTATTACTATAATAATAATAATAATCTATTTTTAAGGTCACTGCCAAGACACACACCAAATTGGTGTATGAGGCCTCCTACGCCCAACAATTTTACTAGTACATTCTAAAGAGGTATACACACCCTACCTGCACTCGATTTAAAATTGTGACCTCTTAGGAGAAAACACATGTTCTTAATGTATTAATCATGTTTAATCAATAATGTATTAATGTTTATTATAAATAATATAATAATAATAATAATAGTGTATCAAATGTATTAATAATTTATTATTACATTTATGTAATAATGTATTAATAGTTAGGGTTGGGATTATTACATTATATTTATATATTAATATTATATTAATGTATTACTACTTTAATAATATATTACAAAATACATTAATTAAGGTCAATGTATTACTACTTTAGTAACGTATTTATTAATGCATTTAATAAATACAAATTTTATGGAATAATACTTAATAATACTTTCCTTCTATGTAATATATATATCGCATCAGTTCAAGATTCCTATCTTTTTCACAAATGAAACATTTAGTTCAATTATTTTTTTTTAAACTTCGTCAAAACATCATTTTCATAATGTGTTGAACAAAAACCAACCTTGTCATGCAACGAATAGCCCAATGTTGTAATCTGACGAACAAAACCAGACATTACAACATGATGAATATATTAATGTTGCAATGTCTCGAACATAGTAACATCACACATTGGCGAACATAGTAACATTGCAATCTAACGAACATATTAATGTTGTAATCTATTGAACATAGTAACGTCGCAATGCGATGATAATAGCCATGTCATCACAATATGGAGAGTTACTTCACAATTTGTCACCCATTGCCCTGTCATCACAATGTGATGGACATATCCCGGCATCGCAATGTGACAAACACTTCCAAACATCGGCATGTGTTGAATATAGTAATGTTGCAATCTACTAAACATATTAATGTCGCAATGTGATGAACATAGCCCTATCATCGCAATGTGATGAACATAAAACTGTCATCACGAACATAGTAATGTCGCAATGGGATGAACGTATATCGATGTCATAATGTGATGAACATATCCCTATCATTGCAATATGAAGAAAAAAACTGAATGTTACAATGTAACAAACAAAGGAATGTTGCAATGTCTCGAACATAGTAACATCACACAGTGACAAACATAGTAACGTTGCAATCTAGCGACCATAGTAATGTTGCAATCTATTGAACATAGTAACATCACATTGTGATGATAATAGTCATGTTCTCACAATATGGATAGTAACTTCACAATGTGTCAAACATAAACAGACATCATAATGTGTCACACATCACCCTGTCATCACAATGTGATGAACATTTCCTCATGTTTCAATGTGATGCACAGATCTCGATGTCACAATGTGACAAACACTTCCAAACATCGAAATGTGTTGAACATAGTAATGTTGCAATCTACTAAACATAGCAACATAGAAATTTGATGAACATATCCGTGTCATCGTAATGTGACGAACATAAAAATGCATTGCAATATGAAGAACATATCCCTATTGTCACAATGTGTCAAACATAGCCTTGTCGTCGCAAACATAGTAATGTCGTAATGTGACGAACATATACAAATGTTTCAATGTGATGAACATAACACTATCATCGCATTGTGACGAAATTTGATTGACGTCACAATGTGATGAACATAGCCTTGTTGTCACAAAGGGACTAACATATACAAATATCACAATGTGATGAACATAGCCATGTTGTCATAATGTGACGAACTTAATTTGATGTCACAATGTGATGAATGTAGCCTTGTCGTCACAATTTGATGAACATGGCCCTCTCATTACAATGTGACAAACATAATTGGACAATCGTAATGTGGAAAACATATCCTTGTTGTCACAATCTGATGAACATGTCCTCGCATTGCAATGTGACACACATATCCTAACATCACCTTTTGACAGAAATTTTTCGAACGACGCAATGGAACAAACATAACTCAATGTGACACACATATCTTGATGTCGCAATGTGACCAAGACTTCCAAACATTGGAATGTTTCAAACATAGTAATGTTACAATCTTCTAAACATAGAAACATCACAATGTGATGAACATATCCATGTCATCCCAATGTGACGAACAAAAATAGACGTCCCAATGTGATGAACATAGCGTTATTGTCACAATGTGTCGAACATTTCCCTTTCATCATAAACATAGTAACATTGCAATGTGATGAACCTATGCAAATGTCGTAATGTGATGAACATAGCCCTATGTCACAATGTGCCAAAATTAAATTGACATCAAAATGTGATCAACATAGCCTTGTTGCCGCAAAGTGACTAACATATACAAACATCTCAATGTAATGAACATAGCCCTTTCATCACAATGTTACAAACTTGAATTGATGTTACAATATGACTAACATAGCCTTCCCATCGCAAAGTGACAAACATTTACAAACATCGCAATCTAACAAACATATCCCTTTTGTAGCGTACCAATTGGCTACCCAGGTTTCCAAACCCCTCAATTTACCATTATACATGAATGTTTACATAATTGGTACAGGAATTATAAGCACATGCATTTAACCAGAATTAAACATATTTAAAATACAGAGTGAAACATA